>APFE030351505.1:40821-56286 GCA_000404065.3 Pinus taeda
CATCTTCTAGGGTTAGGTTTTGGAATGTGAAGGGTTTTCCATTGTTTCTCAACAATAAATAGGCCTTCGAGCCTCATTGTAACACAGTTCGAAACATTTCAGAGGCATGTAGCCGCACATCTCTTCTTAGAGATAAGATACCATCGCCCTAGCTGGTTTATTTCCAATTCTGGTTGTAAGCATATTTTAGTATTTTCCATTAATGAAATGAAGTAATATTTCCACTGCATCTTTGTGTATATGTTTATCTCTATATTTTGTTGCATTCCTGTTTAAATCTAGATCAACAAAAAGGAAGATCTAAATTTCCTTGTAGACTGTGTGAAGGCGATCATGCCCTCCACCATTGTCCCTTCCTAGACGAAGCTAAAAGGGTCTTGGATAACTGTCTTGCTTCACTGGAGCAACTTCCACTTGGATACAAGAAACTCTTGCCAATTCCATCGCTAGTTGAAAATCCAACTGACACACCTTTGTTGTCGGTCAAAGCACCTATCATTGAAGATAAACCCTCTGAGTCCACACCGGCCCAAAGTCAACAGGTCAAGACGGCAGTCAACCCAGTCTTGTTTTCAAAAGGTCCACCTTCAGATGGTACAGTCCCTTAAGAGAATGAGAATGACACCGTTCAAATTCTTTTTGTTAACACAGAATCTAATGAACATGGGGGCAATCTACCCATTCCTTTACCGCAGGAAGGAAGTTTGTCAGAGATTCATTCGGTCATTTATTCGGTCCCTCCTCCAAGCAATCCAGTTGTTTCCTTCAATTAGAATCTACTAGGGAGACCCCACCTGCCATATAATGTACCATTCCGAATCATAGTACAAGCTTACAGAATGATCATGGCTGGTACAATCATAGATGAAGGGGCCTCTGTGAGTATCCCTTCCTCAACTACTTGGAAAGCACTTGGTTTGCCATCGCTTCTGCTTGAGATTCGAAATATGTCAGGCTTCAACAAAGGAACCAGTCGATCGTTAGGGATCCTTCCAAATTTGCCTATAACTTTGAGAAGGAAAACCATTTATCTAAACGTGATGGTAGTCCAAGGACCTTTAGATTACAATCTACTCCTTGGACGTGACTACATTTATAGCATGTGAGCTATTGTTTTCTCACTCTTTAGGGTGATGTGTTTCCTGTATGAAGGCAGAATGGTCCAGCTCATTGACCAACCTTCATTTCCTGGTTCAAACACGGCTAATAATCAAATATCATCCCTAACTGGTCTTTTTGCACAAGGAATGTCTCATCAATCTCCAGTCCATCCACCTGATGAGCGCGAGTGATTTGGTGAATGTGACTAAACCCAAGGGGCATGCACCCTGGTCTGCTTCGGCAAGAAAACCTCAGATATAAAGTATGTTTCTGCATAGGATATATGACTAGTCTGACACACCCATCCGTTTAGGAAAATGGGATTAGACTAGAATAGGATTCCCTCGTCAAACGTTATGTGAGTGGAAGCTCCCACCATTCACCTTTGTCTATTTCGATGGACAGAGCCAAGGAAGTGTTTTGTCTGCAAATGCAAATGGAACAACCTTGCTTTAATGCAAGAACTTCCATATGGTAACCTGGAAACTCTGCTTCTCTTTATGCCTGGGGGCATGCGAACCTTTTTCATGTGAGTGAAAAGCGACCTTTTATTTTCGTAGTTTGTAGGCTTATTTTCTTAGTTTGTAGACACTCAATCCTTTAACCTCGTAGGTTGGTCATTCTGGATCACCATAAAGATTGTTCCAGAGACCTTAATCATGCTTCAGTTTTTTATTTTCTATCAAATACTGTAAATACGGTGGATTCCGAATGAAATCTGTCCAATATTGAAGAAACTGTCACCATAAATATCTCGACCAAACTAGATGTTGTAGAGAATATTCATGTCGGCAAATCTTGTTCTTCTTCAAAACTGGAAATATATTACGCTCTCGTGAGTTCAAAGATGTCTTTGCATGGTCATATGAAGAAATGCCAGGCATTGACTCGAGTATAGTTGAACACAAAATCAAGATGTATCCAAATGTCAAACTGGTATGACAACGGCTTTGGTAGGTGCACCTGAAGAAAGCCGTTGTCATCAGGACAGAAGTTGAAAAAAATTTACATGCTGGTTTCATTTACCCAATTCCTCTAACATATTGGGTATCAAATATTTTTCTTGTGATGAAAAAACAAGGAACGATTAGAGTGTGCATTGATTACACAGATGTAAATCAAGCTTGTCCAAAGGAAAACTGCCCTACACCCTTCATCGACCAGATAATTTGTTGGTTTCAGCCTTTTTAGCCTTCCTCTAGTGATCAAACATGCTCTTACAAAATGATTTTAAGGTGTCAAGGTCAAATTTTTTCATTTCAGTGAGTCTTCAAGCAAAATTTGGTCACTAGGTATTAGGTCTAAGGTTTGCTTTTACTCCTTTCAAAGTTGTACGAATGTCGATCCATGTCACCGTTCAGCTGAGTGTACCATCATTCAGAGGGTTTTCATCATCATGTCAAGTTCCACTGGGTCATTTCACACCTTGTCCATGCTTCAGTTGTGCCTAGGTAAGGTTCATTTCCCTCTCCTAGGGTTTTGAAGCTAATTTCTCTTGGATGATCAAATCATCAGGGAAACTTGTATCCTGATGTTAATAAACCTCCCCCTATCCTTAATGTGCCTTATTAAACACTACCCATCACTGAGATCCCCCAAATTCCTCATTTTTCCACAAACCCTAGTTTCTTGCTAAAACTTGACAATTTTCTAGGTTGGGCCTGTGGTTAGCCCTTTTGGACCCCTTCCCCTCACTCAATATTTGAAATTCCACTTTTTCCCACTTCCTAACATCCCTCGCTACTTCCAAAAATTTTCTCAAGAATTTAGAAGCCACTTATCCCCTTCATTTCACTTCATTTCAACAAATACCCTGTTCCACACATCGGGATAGGTTTTACTCCAATGATGTTTCTTGGCAAGAAACAATGAATTTGGGAAACATGAGAGAGGTTTTTGTTCAAAATAGGCCAAGGAAGAAAAACCTCCTTCACGTTTTACACAAGTGTCATGGTTTTAGAGAAATGTCAAAAATACAGTTGCCTCGGGAGAATTGATGCACATATGAAGTGACCTTGGGAAAATAAAGTTTCTGCTTAGCTTGGTTGGCCAAATGACTTTTTTAATAGGTCAAATGATAACTAGACACAAATATATTTCCAATGAGCTATCCTAAGCTCAGTTTGGAGTTGAGGAACACCTTCCAACGTTGACTGCAACAGCACTCTACCTTGAGGCAGCCTCATTTGGCACATTTTGACCAGTCTTGGGAGATTTGATGTTTGATAGGGAAAATGAACTCCAAATTGAAACATTCGAGTTGGTTTGGAAAGTAGACTCAAAGACCTTTCCAATGAGCTAATCCACACCCAATTTGGATACAGGGAAGGCCTCCAAACTCCTTATAGAAATATCACAATGCATTGGGTAGGTGGCGAGGCGCATTGGGCAGTGCTCTGCAGTGTAAATTTACACGGGCGCAGCACATAGAGAAGGCACGACGCATTGGGCTTGAGGCATGGTGCATAGGGATTCCAAGACAGATTTTCTCAAAAAATTCAACAAATCGCCCAAAACGCGTGGATTTATCTTGATACAAGTAGGTTGAATCTTAGTTTTTAATCCCATGTTGGTGTTTGTCTTATGGTATTAAAAAAGGAAAATAACCCTACCTCTCTCTCAAAAGCAAACAATGCTAGGGTTTTGTATTGACTGTTTTGCTACCAAGTTATCCCCTCACCTCACCACTCCCTTGCTCCATTTTTTTTTTCTTCATTTCCCTATTCCCCAAAACGCACCCCTAAATTCACTAAATCCCATACTCCAATTCCCATTTCCTAAAACCCAAATACAAACTCCCAAACGCTAACCCCATACAAAAAATTCCTAAATCATTTCCTAATTCCCTATCTCCCTAACTAAACCCTATCCCAGCAGTCCCTAAATCCCTCACTATTTGTTTTCCCCCCTATAGTTGTATCACTCTTCCCCTTGGTGGCAAAAGTCAAACCACACCATCAAGACAGTTCAACACATCACAGCTCACCTATTTCTCATCAAGGCAACTCCAAGACAGTGCATCCACTAGCAGAGATGGAATCTGATCCATCATATGATCATGAATAAGAGACACAAAGTGACTCTCCCACAAAGGTACATGCACCCAGGAGGCCCCATAGAGGTGGCAAAAACATAAAGAAAAATCGCCAAAGCTGCCCTAAAGGAGGAGGGTGGAGCTCACTTCACTTGAGCAAGAGGTAAATTCCGATTGGGAGTCATGGCTTGAAAGATCCAACATCCACTTAGAGAGATTGTTGGATAAGGCCAACAAGGAGAAAAAACTTGTTGAGACATATGGATTTTCATTACATGTCAAGGAATATGGTGTGCCAAGCTAGAATCAGGAGCTTGAAGGCGAAAATGAAGAAGAGATCGAGAAGGAAAAAAGCGCAAGATAAACTTCAGATCATGGCTAAGGCTTCCTTGGTCCAGCATAGCTCTTGATAGAGAAGACTTAGCACAAATTTCAAAAAATTTGGTGTGCTTTTTGCATTTTTGAAATTTTTGGACTAAAACACAGAATTTTCAGCCCTACACACCGCACCACGTCACGCTCGCTTTTGCTAGGGGGCTCCAAATCACAAAAACTTTGCATTTCTGGATTTTTCATGAAACGTTATGCTTACCTACCTATGTCCAAGAAATTTGGGCAGGTTTTGAGCCCTCAAAGAGGTCAAAAACACTCAAAAAATGACCTCATTGCCCCTATTTTGACACACAGGAAGCAGCCTTGGGAGATTTGCGTTTTGATAGGGCAAATGAAGGCCAAATTAAAAAATACCACTTGGGTTAGAAAGTAGATAGGTAGACCGTTCCAACATGCCTACTTGGAGCTAATTTTGACAACGGGAATGCCTCCAAAAGTAGGTCCAAATAGGCGGGTGCAAGGAGGAAAAATTCCCAGTTTGACCAAGTTTTGCTCTGTTTTTCGCCCAATTTTGGCCATTTTGACTTTTTCACTTTCTTATTATCAGATTATGATGTAATTTCATGTACATTGATGGATCATGATGTATATATGTTGAATTTTCACTTGGTTAGGTATATTCATCAGTTAAAAGGCTGTTTGAAACTGAATGAATCAGTTCCCTTGTTTCTAGAGGCATGCTATTTCATTGCTTGATTTCTAGTTCCTAGTTTAGAATCAGTTGGAGCAGCTCCTAAACATGTGAGCTCGACCCCTAGAGGCAAGGATGAGCTATTCTTTGTATATATTATGTATTTTTCAGTCATTAGCATGGTTGGACTCTTGAGAAAGCCTAGAGCTTCATTGTACACTCATAACAATATTTTGGCTAAGGAATTGAGACCAGGATTTGTAGCATTCTTTGGGATCCCTGTGGCATCTGTTTTGGTATAGTGATTTCTTATGTATTTGTGAATTTATTCATGTGTTATGTGTATCATTTCTCTCTTATTTCTTCTCAGTTGAAACAAAAAAGAGTGTAAGTAGAATACATTGAAATTATAGTGCTCTACTTGAAGTTTGCTTTAGTTTCTTGATGTTTTCCACTGTTTGGAGAGGATCCATGGCTTCCCTTGCCCTCTTCAACTCCTCCTCAGTCTAATCCACCCACTTCACTTGATTTATAGTGCCAAATATAGTTTCCTACCTTTCCCCATCGAAACCCCTGCAACACTGTGCCTCATTCCCTGCACCCAAAATATGTCTTTCTCTTAGAGCCTACAAAAACATCATTTTATCAAGCAAACTCTTTTACATCTATACCTAGCCTAAGATCAGTAGCTATATCAATCATCTCAAGCCCTTAGTGACCATAATTAGCTGAGATTGACCCAGAGAGAGCCCTCTCCTGACCTGGTAGGGCTAGCTACCAGGCTGAGCGTGGTTTGATGTGGACCTAGAAGCTCACCTTTTCAGCCTGAGGTAAATATAGGCTCCAACATAGTGGCAACTCCACTGGGGACGAAAGTTTATTTTCATTTTTTGGCTTTATAGACTACAGACGGAGCCTGAGATTAGCCAGGTAGCCTTCGAAACGCTTTTTCTTTGCATTAGCGCAAGTAGATAAAAGCTACTTCAGTCAATCTGCGGTCTAGTTTATAAACTGAAAACCTGATCTAAATGATCACCCCAGTACATGTATCAAGTTAGATCTAATTGTTGCTAGTGAACAATGATTAGACACAGGAAGGCTGAAAGCATTCACCTGGTGACTCCAATGTTGAAGAATCCCAAGGTTCAGAATTTTTATGGCAACTCCACTCTTCAAGAACCAGTAGCCTAAAGAATTTCTTGGTGACTTCAATGTTATCAAAATGGTTTCACCGGATCGAAGGTATGCTCCCATGAGCTGAGATCACATTCTAGGTTTTCCAAATAAAATTCCTAAGGTAGACTGGCAAAGGAATTTGCTTGCGTTTAAAGATGATGATAGGAAGGATGTTGCTTTATATTTGGTTAGATTTCACATATATATTCGCAAGTTGAAGGTTGATTTTCCTGAAGATTGCTTGATGAAGATACTCATGGCCACTCTGGAAGGTGAAGCCTGATCTTGGTATGAAAGTTGGCCGCCTGCTTGTATTTACGGTTTTAAAGGATTTTCATGCCATGTTCTTTGAAAGGTATAAAGAATATTATCCATCATTAAATTTAGTTCAGAACTATTGTAGCCATGTTCATAGTTTTCTTAAAAATCTTGAAAAGTTTTATGAAGATGATGACTTCATGGATGATGAGATCATGGAGGCCCTCTATGAAAATCCATTTCAGTAGCATAGAGAGAGCTTAGAGGATACTTATCAAGATGCTTAGGAAACTTTGTAGTAGGATCAAGATCTTAGCGTAGTGGAAGAGATGATGCAAAAGATCACCGCAAGGAATGATTATGATGTTCAAGCCCATGGCTCGTTGATTGAAGAAGGACCAATTGTTGATCCAAAATATTTTCTTTCTTATCCAAGTTGTCATAGATCTGATAATGATTGTTTTATAGGTCATCTTGGAGAAGAGAGATCTGTTGATATGACATGTATGCTTGATGATGTGTTTTATACTGATGATTTGCCTTAGTTTGATTAGTATGATGATGATTATGTTCTCCAAATAGAAGCTAATCTTGCAGACAAAGAAGCAACTATTTTGTGGGAGGAGGAAGTTCATTTTCAACAGCTCGAATACAGTGATCAGCTGATACATATTAGATATGGAAACGACGAGGAAAGTGCAGCAAATTTTGAAGTAAGTGAAGGATATTTGCCTTTTGTTTTTCTTCGTTTCAGTTCATCAAAGACAACATTCATGCAATCAGAAATCAACTGTCGATAAGTCTTGATTTGGACCATCTTGAGGGAAATGAAAACCTTGTTCAAGACTTCTCATATCCAAATTTGCAGCCCCCGAATGCCATTGATTGTCAAGTTGTAGATGAAGACTTGGAAGTGGGCACATATGATCAAATGATGCAAGATGATTCTGTACCTTTCTATTCTGAATCATTTCAGTTTTTGAAGGGTAAATTGCATAGTATATCTTCAAATGAGCAGCCTATAGAAAGTCATGCAATCTCATCGGAACCAATAGAAAAAGGGTTGCAGTAGTCTTTTCAAATTTTTCATGATCCAATAGCTGATGTGTTGGATGATGTCTACAGTCAAAGTCCTTCTCCATTGAATACATGTGAGCTTGAAACATGTGCTAATATAAACTTCATCCAGCAACCGGTTTCTTTGTCATTTTTAGCAGGAATCTCATTACAAAGCTCAGATCAAAGTTTGCATTTATGGTATGAGGAAAAGAGAAGTAATCCATTAGATGAGCTAAGTCCCAGTGTGCATGAATTTCGAGATCCTTATGCAGTGTTTTTGGAGGCGGATAGAGAATCCATAGTATTCAATGGATTTGTTCACAAGTTTTCATGGGAGTTGCCTTTCAGTAGTTCTCTCTTGTTGTTCATAAGAAAGCACTTGCGGAGAACTCAAACAGCAGCAGGAATACTTATTTGGTTTCATTGGTTGTTTCATTTCACTTGATCAGGTGATGAATGAAACTGTTAGAGTAGGTTATGATGAATAAGCTCTACTTTGAGCACTATTTTCCAGATTGTCGGTTGTGTTTAAGTATCGAGTCAGTTTTTAGTTGAGTGAGAGTCAATTTGTGTCATCAAGTCATCAGTTTTCAGTCATGCATTTCAGCTTGAGTTTTTGACTCCATTGCCCAATGGATAAGGCATTGGTCTGCTCTCCCAAAGATCTACTGTTCTTGGCACCTCAAGGAGCTACCATCCCCATTGGAGCCAATGTTAGTGTCAGTCTTTGCAGCCTTCCTCCAATGATCAAACATGCTCTTACAAAGTGATTTTAAGGTGTCAAGGTCAAATTTTTTCATTTCAGTGAGTCTTCAAGCAAAATTTGGTCACTAGGTATTAGGTCTAGGGTTTTCTTTTACTCCTTTCAAAATTGTCCAAATGTCAATCCATGTCACCATTCAGCTGAGTGTACCATCATTCAGAGGGTTGTCATCATCATGTCAAGTTCCACTGGGTCATTTTACACCTTGTCCATGCTTCAGTTGCGCCTAGGTAAGGTTCATTTCCTTCTCCTAGGGTTTTGAAGCTAATTTCTCTTGGATGGTCAAATCATCAGCAAAACCTATATCCTGATGTTCATACACCTCCTCCTATCCTTAATGTACCTTATTAAACACTTCCCATCACTTAGATCCCCCAAATTCCTCATTTTTCCACAAACCCTAGTTTCTTGCTAAAACTTGACAATTTTCTAGGTTGGGCCTGTGTTTAGCCCTTTTGGACCCCTTCCCCTCACTCAATATTTGAAATTCCACTTTCCCCTACTTCCTAACATCCCTCCCTACTTCCAAAAATTTTCTCAAGAATTTAGAAGCCACTTATCCCCTTCATTTCGACAAATCCCCTGTTCCACACATCAGGATAGGTTTTACTCCAATGATGTTTCTGGGAAAGAAAATATGAATTTGGGTAAACTGAGAGAGGTTTTTGTTCAAAATAGGCCAAGGAAGAAAAAACTCCTTCACTTTTTACACAGGTGTCATGGTTTTAGAGAAATGTCAAAAATCTAGTTGTCTCAGGAAAATCATGTGACCTCTTAGCTTGGTTCGCCAAATGACTTGCTTGATCGGTCAAATGATACCTATACACAAAGATATTTCCAATGAGCTATCATGAGCTCAATTTGGAGTTGAGGAACACCTTCAAACGTTGACTGAAACAGCACTCTGCCTTGAGGCAACCTCATTTGGCACATTTTGACCAGTCTTGGGAGATTTGATTTTTGATAGGGAAAATGAACTCCAAATTGAGAAATTATAGTTCTTTTGGAAAGTAGACTCAAATACCTTTCCAACGAGCTATCCTGCACCCAATTTGGACACTGCAAAGGCTTCCAAAATTCTTCTGGAAAAAGCACGACACATTGGGCAGGTGGCGCGGTGCACATAACAGGCGCGGCGCATTGGGCAGTGCTCTGCAGTGTAAATTTACACGGGCGCGGCACATAGAGAAGGCACAACATGTTGGGCTTGAGGCATGGTGCATAGAGCTGCCAAGCCCGATTTTCTAAAAAACTTCATCAAATTGCCCAAATGCATGGATTTGTCTTTATACAAGTAGGTTGAAGCTTCTATCATAGTTGTTTATCCCATGTTGGTGTTTGTTTGATGTTGTTTGTCTTATGGTATTGAAAAAGGAAAATCAAACACTACCTCTCTCTCAAAAGAAAACAGTCCTAGGGTTTTGTATTGACTGTTTTGCTACCAAGTTATCCCCTCACCTCACTATTACGGGAATAGTGTCCACTCGGATGCTGCTATTCCCACTAAGACTGGTAGCTATCTTAGAAACAAACAAGTAAAGTCTACTTTCGCTTTCCTTTATGAAAATAGATAAGAGTGGAACAAAGGAGACCAACCTTAGTCTTGCGCTTGATCTCCTTGTTTGATTCCTCTCCTTCCTAATAGATCTTTGCCTCTTATTTTTCATCTGCCCAACTTCAAAGAGCACCTGTGGAATCAAAGCAACATACTACTATCGAAGAACAGAGATCTATATTCATAAATAACACAGGATGAGATATGTGTTAACCATACAAATGCATATATGAGCAAACATACAAGAATATGGAGGAAAACTTGAATAGCTTTATTAAGATCAAGAATAGCAAGAGGATTACAACCATATGTTCTGACCCAGCATCATCCTCCAGCAAGAAAGCCCTTCTTCACCTCAAGTAAAGCTTAGATCACCCAACACTATGAAGTTACACCAAAAAACCAATAGCACTTCTCCACAAGATACAAGATTCCAGCCTCTGGATCTCTGTGATGAGGGATCCATATATAGATGATTGTAGGGGGATGAGTCATCTTCTGGGGTCTTGATTAGTGTCCTCTCTCTAATAGTTCTTGATTCCACTTTGAGAATGATGATCTCTTACTCATCCCTGGTCGAAAACAGAGAGGCAAGTGTCAGAGGAGAAGCTTCTGGAAGATTCCATGATCTTCCACCTCGCAAATTGTCCCTTCCATTTGTCCATTCCTAGCCATCGCACCCTTTACACCCTTTACACTGGGAAGGTGATATGCATCGCAACCTCTGCACTGGGTATTCAGTATGGTCCAGTTTTGACCATTTCTGAGCAGTTTTTAGTGGAGAACTTCTGGAAGATGATGTAATCAGCTGACCTTGTTCCTTTAGGCAGTGAAGAAACACTTTTAGGGACTTAGGAGCCCTCAGTTTATGGACATTTATGATTGGGGTTGAAGTGCCCACAAATGTCTATAACAGTTGCCCCCTAACGCAAGAGGTTGTTAATATTTTTGATGTCGGGTGAAATGCTTTACCATGAGGATCCAAAGTTTTTTCGAGCTAGGAGGCGACCTATAATAAGATACAATACAATACATTATCTTAACAACATTTTTTCATGATCTAGCTGAGGCGGGCATTCCCATGCTTAGCTTTATAAATTCATTTTCATGTACATAGGACAAATGATCGTTTGTGTAGTAGACTGATGATTCGGACTCATCATCCTTTGATTTGGATGATCATCTGTTCGAAAATGATGTACAATTGATGTCTTTATATTCCTGAATATATCACAGCCCGGATCGATGAAACTAGATCCGGGGTCTTCAAAACTTGTTCAATCTTCACTCAGAGTACAAGTCGATCCATGTGAAAAATGTTTTGGAGTCGAACATGGAAAGACATCGCCTGATTACCAGCCAATGATGTAAGCTGTTAACAGGCACCGCGAGAGGAATCACCAATAATGACAATGACCCTCAAGGTACTACAGTACAATGCGCGTGGTGTGAAAAAGGACTTGGCGTTGAACACCACGCAAAATCTCTCGATCGAAGGCCATTAATGTAAACCTGTCGGCGAAAGTGAGAAACTTGCCATTGAGGCATGCAAGCTTCAAAGTACTAAAAGGGTTGTTCCTAGTTCAAATTCTTGGATAATGAGCTGATGTTGACAAGAAGTGACCTATCATAGGAGGGCCTTAATGAATCCCACATCTATGACATGGAACAAAGCAAATGATTTTGGAGGTGAAAACGATCTGATGATACAGTGTTCAGGGTGGCGGTCATGAAAAGAATGGAGCATGAATGTATTGTAGTGGGTGAGACACAGGTGAATTTTCTGAATGACTTCTCTTGCACATATCGACGCCACTGACGATGGATTGGTAGCGTTAACCCCAGAGATGGATGGTGTGATGGACCAATGGTGATATGACCAGTGAACGGAACAACCCAACCAGCTTGGATGCAGAAGGAAAGTGTCATGTTCAAGAGCGACTTGTTACCAATAAAGATTTTTCAAGTTTTCTTCCCAATTTTCCCCAGTCATTGCTGACCAGTACCTCTTTATTTTTGTCAAGCTTGAGGAGGATAACATATGCTTGTTCTATAATCGTCCCTTCGGGCGAACCTGTCGCTATATTTTAATGAGCCTAGCAACAGTGAAACTCGTTCTCATCCATTTGGACGAGTTTGTTGCTATTCTATTTTAACGAGTTTAACGCCAAAGATAACTCGGTCCTTTTCAATTTTAAAGAGTCTGAAAGGGATGGAAAGGAGACTCCAAAGATTCTTTTTCATCATATAATCCCTTAAATCCAAAAAAGCGTAAAATAATACGAAAGGGATGATTTTCGATAGTTTTAATGAGCCGAACAAGACAAGCGCTCGATCTTTTTGTGTAATAATCCCTCAGGTCCAAAAAGATTAAAATCTAGAGGAGGGATAACACTTCCGATGACTTTAACGAGCCAGAGAGGCTAATCACTCGGCAATATTTTCATATTTTATGAGTCAATCGAAAAGAGCTTAAAGGAGACTCGTTTTCGAGGAACGAGTGACGATTTCGGGTAGCAGTTGATTCCAAGTAAGGTTTGGAATTTTCCAATCACAATAGTGTCACAAGGATGGCTAATAGAATCACTCTTCGTAGATGTTCCTCGAAAGGGTAAACAATCAAATGGAGGTGAATGATCGGCTAAAAACAGAGTGGAGGTGATGATGAGAACACGACCAAGGCTCAATAGCTGATGATAAGACATTCACAATGGTTATTTACCGGTTCATTTTTTAATGAGCTTAAACTCTGGAGGAAACATTTGCTCATGGCTTATGTTTATTTTTTAACGAGCTTGAACTATGTGTTAAAACTTCTTGCGGCGAGTTTATTTTTAAATGAGCTTGAACCCTATGGTAACACTACTCGCCAGTCGTATAATAAGGATGTCTCATTCAAGATGCCATTTTTTATGGGGCTTGCACCTTTTGTAAGCTTTGCCCCGGATCCTTTCTTTATGCAAGCTAGGAAACGACTAGCCTTACGGGTTTAAAGGGTTAGAGGTCCTACAAATTTAAAAAATAAATAGTCCCTCTTCGCTTTCATGCAGAAAGGTTTGCATGCCCCCAGGTATAGCGAAAAATTCACAGGTTACCATGAAAGTTCCATCCGCGTAGCAGATAAAATGCTTCCTTAGCGATGTCTACCGAAATAGACAAAGGTGAGTGGCGAAGATGCCTTTACTCACATAACTTTAACGAAGGTATCTTATTCCAGCCTAACCCCATTTTCCTATGAGGACGGGTGTGTCAGACTAGTCATATATCCTCCGCGGAAACCTACTCTATACCCAAGGTTTTCCTACTGAAACAGACCAGGGTGCATACCCCTTGGGTTTCAGTCATATCCTCCTGAATCACTCACGCTCATCAGGTGGACGGATTGGAGATCGATGAGACATTCCTTGCGTGAAAAGACCATTTAGGGACGGCATTTGACTATTTGTGATGTGTGAACCGGGGAATGAAATTTGGTCTATGAGCTTGACCATTCTGCCTTCGTGCGGAAAACACATTACTCTAAAGAATGAGGAGACGATGGCTCCCATGCAATAAATATAGTCGCGTCCAAGGAGTAGATTATAATCCAAGGGTCCTTGAACTACCATCACATTCATGTGAACGGTTTTCCTTCTCAAAGTAATGGTCACATTTGGAAGGATCCCTAATGATCGACTGGTTCCTTTGTCAAATCCTGTCAGATTTCTCATTTCAGGCAAAAGCGATGGCAAACCAAGCGCTTTCCAAGCAGTTGAGGAAAGGATACTCACAGAAGCCCCTTCATCGATGATGGTACCAGCCATGACCATTCTGTAAGCTTGTACAATGATTCTGAATGGTACTCTAGCTGGTAAACGGGGTATGCCTAGTAGATTCCAGTCGAAGGAAACGACTAGGTTGCTTGGAGGTGGGACTGAATATACGGCTGGATATGACTCTGATGAGCTTCCTTCCTGTGATAAAGGAACGGGTAGACTGCCCCCAAGTTCATCGGAGTTTATGTTTACGAAAAGAATTTGAACAATGTCATTCTCTTTCTCTTCAGTGATGGTATCATTCGAAGATGAACACTCTGAAGGCAAGACCGGGTCAACTTCCACCTCGACCTTTTGACTTTTGTCTGGTATGGATTCAGAGGGTTCATTTTCAATGATAGACGCTTCGGCCGACCATAATGTTGGGCCAGCTGGATTTTCAACTAGTGGTGGACTTGGCAAGAGTTTTTTATATCCAGGAGGGAGTCGTAGCGGTGAAGCAGGACGGTCATCCAAAACTCTTTTAGCTTCGTCAAGGAAGGGACAAAGGTGGACGGCATGATTGCCTTCACACAATTTACAAGGAAATCTGGGATTCCTTTTCTGTCCAGATACTTCACTTTCACTGGTTGATGGTGTGCATTCAACATGATCATCAAAGGTTGATGACACCGGATTGTGCAAACGAGGAGACCAGTTGCTTAAGATCCGAGGGATGAAAGGACAATCCCGGTGATAGTAGTCTCCATTGCAAATGACACATGGAGATTTAGGTTTATAGGGTGCGGTGCAAGGATTTTCGCTAGATGATGCTTGGTTGCCCCCTTTCAATTTTGGTTCCTTTTTCTTCTTTTCCTTTTTCTCTTTCTGCTTCTTCTTCTTCTCAGTTACTTGATCTTTAGCTTTACCAGCTTTATCAAGCAAAGAGGAAGGAGGAGAGGGAGAAACAAACAAAGTAGAAGGTTGGGAGGCAACTCTAGTATCATCTAGTTGCTAACTTGATTGTTCAGGAATTACAGTATTCTGAATGACAGAGATAGAGAAGAGCCAAATGGGCAAACCAATCGTCAACCCTGGAAGTGACAATGTGGCCATATGGGGTGCACCAACATCTCCCCAAGAGGAGAAAGGACTAGGATTTCCTCCAAGGGGAAATCCTTGGTTGGTGGACTCCATTTTCTCAACCTAAAGACCAATGAGGGAATTTTAGATGTTATTCCAATTAAAGTAAATTTTAGACGCTTTGACACAACTTGTTTTTTCAATTTTAAAGAGTCGAGAAAAAACAAAAGATGACTCTAGTCACCTTCGATTTTTAGTGAGCCTGAAGTGACAAGTGCTCAGATGGACCTTTTCCTTTAAGGAGTTTGAAAAGGAGCAAAATAGACTTCTCTGGAAATCTAGGCAGAGGGGATTACCAAACCAATCGCAAAACTGCAGAATACTTTTTACAGTACGGCAGTGAATCTTCCCGAATGATGTGTTCAGTGCATTGGGATCGATAGGGTGGCAGACACAGCTTCCTAAAGATAAAGGATGCAACCTATTGTGGTCTCCCAATATATACTCGACGGTACGTGGGAGCACAAGTCCGTACTGGCACTTGCCATCTCAGAGTGGAGGAATCACCCAACCAGCAATGAAAACAATAGTTACCAGGTTTTACGACGCCAAAATACGTCTCTAGCCTAGACCTCTAGATGTTGTGCGTTAGGTTCCAAAGCGTTGTTAGATTCATTA
>APFE030351505.1:56886-84992 GCA_000404065.3 Pinus taeda
CTCCAGCAAGAAAGCCCTTCTTCACCTCAAGTAAAGCTTAGATCACCCAACACTATGAAGTTACACCAGAAAACCAACAGCACTTCTCTACAAGGTACAAGATTCTAGCCTCTAGATCTTTGTGATGAGGGATCCATATATAGATGATTGTAGGGGGGTGAGTAATCTTCTGGGGTCTTGATTAGTGTCCTCTCTTTGATAGTTCTTGATTCCACTTGGAGAATGATGATCTCTTACTCATCCCTGGTCGAAAACAGAGAGGCAAGTGTCAGAGGGGAAGCTTCTGGAAGATTCCACGATCTTCCACCTCGCAAATTGTCCCTGCCATTTGTCCATTCCCGACCATCGCACCCTATAGAGGGGCCATTCAGTATGCATCGCACCCTTTACACTGGGAAGGTGATATGCATCATACCCTCTGCACTGGGTATTCAGTATGGTCCAGTTTTGACCATTTCTGAGCAGTGTTTAGTGGAGATCTTCTGGGAGATGATGTAATCAGCTAACCTTGTTCCTTTAGGCAGTGAAGCAACACTTTTAGGGACTTAGGAGCCCTCAATTTATGGACATTTATGATTGGGGTTGAAGTGCCCAAAAATGTCTATAACACTCACCACTCCCTTGCTCCATTTTTTTCTTGATTTCCCTATTCCCCAAAACACACCCCTAAATTCCCTAAATCCCATACCCCAATTCCCATTTTCTAAAACCCAAATACAAACTCCCAAACCCTAACCCCATACCAAAAATTCCTAAATCATTTCCTAATTCCCTATCTCCCTAACTAAACCCTGTCGTAGCAGTCCCTAAATCTCTCACTATTTGTTCTTCCCCCTATAGTTGTATCACTCTTCCCCTTGGTGGAAAAAGTCAAACCACACCATCAAGAAAGTTCAACACATCATGGCTCACCTATTTCTCATCAAGGCAGCTCCAAGACAGTTCATCCACTAGCAAAGATGGCATTTGATCCATCATATGATCATGAAGAAGAGACACACAGTGACTCTCCCACAGAGGTACATCCACCCAGGAGGCCTCATAGAGGTGGCAAAAACATAAAGAAAAATCGCCAAAGCTGCCCTAAAGGAGGAGGGTGGAGCTCACTTCACTTGAGCAAGAGGTAAATGTTGATCAGGAGCCATGGCCTGAAAGAGCCAACATCCACTTAGAAGAGATTGTTGAAGAAGGCCAACAAGGAGAAAAAACTTGTTGAGACATATGGCTTTTCATTACATGTCAAGGAATATGGTGTGCCAAGCTGGAATCAGGAGCTTGAAGGCGAAATTGAAGAAGAGATCGAGAAGGAAAAAAGCGCAAGATAAACTTTAGATCTTGGCTGAGGCTTCCTTGGCCCAACATAGCTCTTGATAGAGAAGACTCAGCCCAAATTTCAAAACATTTGGGACATTTTTTCATTTTTGAAATTTTTGGACTAAAACACAGAATTTTCTGCCCTACGCACCGCGGCACGTGACTCTCACTTTTGCTAGGGGGCTCCAAATCACAAAAACTTTGCATTTCTGGATTTTTCATGAAAATTTATGCTTACCTACCTATGGCCAAGAAATTTGGGCAGGTGTTGAGCCCTCAAAGAGGTCAAAAACACTCAAAAAATGACCTCGCTACCCCTATTTTGACACACAGGAAGCAGCCTTGGGAGATTTCAGTTTTGATAGGGAAAATGAAGGCCAAATTGAAAAATTCCACTTGAGTTGGAAAGTAGACATGTGGACATTTCCAACAAGCCTACTTAGAGCTGATTTGGACACTGGGACGACATCCAAAAGTGGGTCCAACAGGCGGGCGCATAGAGAATCAGGGGCGACACATAAAGGAAAAATTGCGAGTTTGACCAAGCTTTGCTCTATTTTTCACCCAGTTTTGGTCAGTTTGACTTTTTCACTTTCTTATTGTCAGATTATGATGTAATTTCATGTACATTGATGGATCATGATGTAACTATGTTGATTTTTCACTTGGTTAGGTAGATTCATCAGTTAAAAGGCTGTTTGAAACTGAATGAATCAGTTCCCTTGTTTCTAGAGGCATGTTGTTTCATTTCCTGATTTCTAGTTCCTAGGTTAGAATCAATTGGATCAGCTCCTAAACATGTGAGCTTGACCCCTAGAGGCAAAGATGAGCTATGCTTTGTCTATATTATGTATTTTTTCTATCATTAGCATGGTTGGACTCTTGAGAAAGCCTAGGGCTTCATTGTACACTCACATCAGTATTTTGGCTAAGGAATTGAGACCAGGATTTGCAGCATTCTTTGGGATCCCTGTGGCATTTGTTTTGATACAGTGCTTTCTTATGTATTTGTGAATTTATTCATGTGTTATGTGTATCATTTCTCTCTTATTTCTTCTCAGCTGAAACAAACAAGAGTGTAAGTAGAATACATTGAAATTACACTGCTCTACTTGAAGTTTGCTTTAGTTTCTTGATGTTTTCCACTATTTGGAGAGGATCCATGGCTTCCCTTGCCCTCTTCAACTCCTCCTCAATCTGATCCATCCACTTCACTTGATTTATAGTGCCAAATATAGTTGCCTACCTTGCCCCGTCAAATCCCTGCAAGACTGTGCCTCGTTCCCTGCACCCAATATCTGTCTTTCCCTTAGAGCCTACAAAAACATCATTTTATCAAACAAACCCTTTTACATCTATACCTAGCCTAATATTAGTAGCTATATCAGTCATCTCAAGCCCTTAGCTACCATAACTAGCTGAGATTGACCCGAAGAGAGCCCTCTCCTAACCTAGTAGGGCTAGCTACCAGACTGAGCATGGTTTGATGTGGACCTAGAAGCTTACCTTTTCAGCCTGAGGTAAATCTAGGCTCTAACATAATTGATGAATGCGTTAGATGTGAAATATTTTCATTCATGTATGGATTTTCTAGGTATAATCAAATTAATAAATACCTAGAGGACCAGTCAAAGACTGCATTTATATGTCTGTGGGGCACATTTACGTACCGCAAGTTACCTTTTGGTTCAAAGAACTTAGGGGAAAATTTTCAGAGGGCTATGAATTATGCCTTCCATGACATCAAGAACATCATTGAACCATATCTCGACGATCTACCAGCTCATTTACAAAAGCGGACTGATCATCCGTAGCATTTGAGAGCTATATTTCTATGTTGCCAACACTACAAGATACAACTCAATCCGCACAAGTGTGTGTTTTGTGTCGGTTCTAGTCGTTTATTTGGCTTTGTGGTTTCAAAGGACGAGATTCGTCTCGACCCATGTAAGATTCAGGTGATCATCGATATGCCCCCACCTTCAAATTTGCTTTAGATTCAGAAAATCCAAGGGAAAGCAAACTTTCTAAGGAGGTTCATTCCAAATTATGCCGAACTTGCTAAAGGTTGTACGCATATTTTGAAAAAAGAAGTGCCCTTTACCTGGGATCAAGTTACGCAAGCTTCCTTTAATTCTCTAAAGGAATCCCTAATAAGAGCATCATTAATGTATGCTCCTGATTATTAAAAATACTTTAACCTGTATCTAGCTGCAGTAGATATGACCATCACAATGGTTTTAGTTCAAGAAGACAATGGAATCGAACATCCTGTCTATTATTTAAGTTGGAACTAAAATGACACAAAAAGCAAGTACTCCTATGTTGAAAAGTTGGTTCTTGCAGTTGTTCAAGCAGTACAGAGATTTAGACACTATATCCTCTTTCGCAAAACTACCATTTTGTCATATTGCCACCCTATGACTTACTTTCTGTCGCGTCAATTACTTGGGGGGAAATATTCAAAATGGATAGCCATTTTGCAAGAGTTTGATCTGGAATTCGTCAAATCCAAATCAAAGAAATCTCTGGTTTTCACGTAGTTACTATGCGACTCCCATCGTCGTCCAATGATTCAACATCCAAAGCATCAATTGTGGATGAATCTTTGCTTCTGGTATCGTCGAGCGATCCATGGTATGGAGATATAATCATCTATCTCCAAACCCAAACATATAGGCCTAACACCTCTCGCTCAGAACAACGACATACTCGATACCAAGAAAAAGACTACATGATCATCGGTGATACACTTTACCATCGCGGTATTGATACAACTCTCTGAAGGTGCCTCACCCATGAGGAGGCCAAAAAAGTCCTGAATGATTGTCATTCAGGCACGTGTGGGGGCCATCAATCTAGTTAAGCTACAGTGCAAAACATTTTATGAGCAGGTTACTTCTGGCCAACAATGTTCAAATATTTCATAATCGCAGTCAGAAGTTGCCATGCTTGGCAGATCTTCAACCGCAAAACCAGAATACCACCCGCACCTCTGCATCCAGTAGTTTTTGTTGGGCCATTTTTCAAATGGGGCATAGATTTCATTACATGTAACCCCACCTCAGCCGGGGGGCATGGGTATATCATAGTCGCAGTTGACTATTTTACAAAATGGGCTGAGGTGATGCCTACATTAAACAACAGCGGTGAAACAGTTGTCCTTTTCTTTTTCAATCATGTTGTCTCTAGATTCGGTGTTCCACAAGCTATAGTCACAGATCATGGATCACATTTCCGCAATCACATGATGGTTGAATTGGCTACCAAATTAGGACTCTCCCATGACAGTTCTACTCTGTATTATCCGCAAGCTAACGGACAAGCTGAGGCGATCAACAAAGTCCTGAAGCGAATGCTGCAAAGGATGATTGGAGTCCATAAACGGATTTGGCACCTAATATTGTACTTGGCCTTGTGGGCATATTGGACATCGGTAGGAAATGAAACCAGATTTACACCCTTTCAGCCAGTGTATGGCCTAGAAGCGGTCTTACCAGTTCAGTGCGAAATTTCATCTCTCAAGCTCGCAATCGACCTTCTCCCTGGAACTTCAGAGGAAGAGGCTTGTTTCTTGGAATTAATCCAACTAGATGAAACCCATCATGATGCCGCCTTGGCTAACGAAGCTCATAAGAAATGATTCAAGGCTCAATTTGAAAAGAATGTCAAGCCCGTGTCTTCTCAGAAGGTGACCTGGTCTTACTCTATGATCAGGAATCCGATAAATTGGGAGCAAGTAAGTTCCAGTCATTGTGGATGGATCCCTACATTGCTAAGCATGTATTAGCAAAAGGAGCCTGCGAGCTAGTAGATTACGATGGGATTCCACTGTTTCAACCCGAAACGGGTTGTATCTTAAATGTTACTATGCTTGACTAAGTGTGGTAATCTCTTCAACTGCTTAAGTTAGGTGATTGATCTGGACAACCATTGATCCAGGTGGATATTGGTGGCCACCTGCCAAGTCCATCTGGACCCCCATCATTGTCTCTTTCAGCATTTTCAATTTCCTTAATTATAGCACAACTTACTATTTTTAGCAGTTTTTCGGGTCCTGAACTTCCGGAGCCGTTTTGAGGCCCTAAACGACGTTTTTTGGGGAATCCGGGGGCAACATGGGTCCGATGTTGCCCGTTCCAACAATGATAGTGCTCGAATAGATCTTTCTAATGAGCTATTGTACGCGTCAAACGGAGATCATATGCTAAAGTTACGACCCCGGGAAGTTGATGTACCAACTTACCGCCAAACGGGGCCCACAGTTTGGCGTTTCATCTCCTAGGGTTAGGTTTTGGAATGTGAAGGGTTTCTTTCATTGTTTCTCAACAATAAATAGGCCTTCGAGCCTCATTGTAACACAGTTCAGAGGCATGTAGCCATCACATCTCTTCTCAGAGATAAGCTACCATCCCCCTAGCTAGTTTATTTCCATTTCTGATTGTAAGCATGTTTCAGTATTTTCCATTAATGAAATGAAGTATTATTTCTGCTGCATCTTTGTGATATGGTTATCTCTGTAAATTGTTGCGTTCTTGTTTAAATCCGGATCAAGTGGTCCCCTATTGAATTATGAATGGCGAACCAACAAAATATTTTTCCCATGGGGAGGTTGCAACGGGTAACAGTTGATATTGAAGGTCCGAGCACATAGACAGACTTTGAAGTAATAGAGATTGTTGATGACAACAATCCTTATCCCACGTTGTTAGGAATAGACTGGGCCACTGATATGAATGGAGTCATGAACCTGAAGAAGCAGAAGATGATATTTGAGAAAAATTCCCTACTCGTAGTCATTCTGCTGGATCCAGTCGAGGTAGCGCACTACACCAAACATGTGCATGAAAATGAAAGAAATGATGAGCTAGACTGTATTTACCAGATAACCCTGTGGGATTAGGAGTGGGTGAACCTGACTGTGGATGGGAGAATCTCCTGGGAGCACGACAATTCCTGTACTTTGGAGTCAAAAGAAGAAGTAGATCACTGGCAAAACTAGCTGCATGAAGTGACAATGCTAAATTGCAACATGATGATTAGATCACTGCATTGCGTGACAACAGAGGTAAGATAATTGCCAACCTATGATGGGGTGACAACGGTGGATGAATTCTTGGACAAATTTGAAAGTGCAGTACTATAATAGCAGTCGTACGGTGCGATGGAATGGGTGTTGCACGCAACCCCCGTGCCATGGTGGGGTACCCATCATAAGACCATTGGGAAATGGTGCGAATATATAAGACAAATACGTTTATGGTTTGGAAGCCCCCAACATCAGATAGGAGCCGAGTAACCAAGATGAAGCAGCCTACACGCCCACTTGTGTTGATGGGTGTAGATGTGTGCTATGCAAGCACATTATAGACTATGGATTGAAAATTAGAACCAGATGCGGTGAAAAACACCCCAATTATTCCATGACAAAGCATTCAAAAAGTTATGTGGAATCATGAATAGAGTTCACCAGGTGAGATGAACTGACTGGGACCTACGTGTACCAGTGGTTCGATAGACCTATACGGAAATAAGGAAAAATCGGAGTGCGGAAATGACCCCAACATCAATGAGAAAAGAAGAAACTAGAAGAAAAAAAAAAAAAATCTCCATACAACAGCTCCCACAGTTGGGACAATATGCAAGGACCTGGGTAAAGGGATTATGCAGTTCCAAGAACCCATTCAGCGAGGGAACTTGAAACTTCGCAAACCCAAAGAAGATTGGGTACGACTAAGAAAGAAAAGCATGATATTGGATCAAGAAATCAACAAATGGGAAACTGAGGTTGCACAAACATGCTGCGCCGAGAAACTAAGCACAATGTGACAAGGTATGGCCAGCCATACTACTGTATTAGAAGAAGTTGTGACCCTGCTACCATGGTTTCGACTGCACCTTAATAGACAAAGTAGCGCACTATACAAGGAAGAACGTGACGCACTAATGGATGCAAGGGTAATTGACGGGTGCCTGTGGAATGGGCTAGCAAGTAACTTGAAACCTCGCTCTGCTGGTGTGACCACCTGACTATTAGTAGGAAGCATAGTCTCAGTGCTCCAAGCAGTTGGAAGAGGGCATGGGACTATAAACGAGTCTGTATGGGAGATGCACGAGACGGAGGTTGCGCGTAGGGTTGGGACATCACAGGGGTCGCGGCCATGCATAAGGGGTTGTGTTGCTATGCGAGTAGGCTGGGAAGTGACCGTTGCCATCACTATTCATGACAATAGGTCCAAATTAAGGCAAAAAGGAGCAGGCGGTGGGTAATTAGAACACAAATTACGAATGATATTTGGGATGATCTTTCGCCAAGAAGGCAGTAATGATGCAGAAGTGGGGGGAAGTGTTAGATTCAAATTCAAAGGATGCTATAAAATCCCCAAGCCTAGCTCCAAGGCAACACTTGGTTGTTTGAGAATTGAGTAAGTACAGAGCATTGAGTGCTGTGTACTCTTACCATCCTCAACTGTAGACACAATATCGACTGCTAGAACAAGAGTGCGATTCACCGAAGTTACCGCGGAGCCCCGTATGACCCGTGAGGAGCCGGGAGAGGTGGTAGCTATGCCCGAAGTTCCAAAATCACCACGCATGCCATGGCCACAAAAAGATAAGGAAACGATGGGGCTAGTCCATGTATCCTCGAGACACCCACGGGTTGGCAAATTGTCAATGGCGGAGAAGGGAAAAGCCATCACCATTGAAAAAACATAGGAGGAGGAAGACTTGCAGACCCTAATCATCCAAATTGAGGTGCAAGATGATAAGGCAGAGGATGTCTCCCAAAATAATTCCGCAACAAAGTTACCTCCTTACACCCCCTTGTGGAAGGGGAAAACCAAGGTACCGAAGGACTTGGAGGCCATGAAGAGTGCACTCCAGACCTCGCTCCTCCCCGATTATATAAGGCTTGAAGGTCTACCATTGGGATGAGTACTGGCTATGGAATTCAAGGATTGGGACCTCACGGATAGCGAGAAGTTCCCACAGTTGGCTATGGAGAAGTTAATAAAGCAGAAATGGTTGTGCGGTGTGGAGAAGGCTGGGTTACTCCATCTACGTTGGATACCCTACTACCACCGCATGCCCATCACCATTTTTGTCATCACACAACTGTTGTGCTTGGTGCATGATGGGTATCTTTGGCTGGAGGAGCCAATCTCCATCATGGCTGATCTAATTCACTGAATTTCACAATTACCAGTCAAAGGAAATGACCCTGCGGCAATAGTTGGAAAAGGCAGCGACTTGGCCCTCGCAGAAGCTATGAAGGCCAAGTATAAGCTAGAAAAGAGAAAGCGAGGGTATGTAATAGCAAGTATTAAATACCAAGGGGTGCGTGTAGCCACCCAGCTATTGGTTGGCAAGCTAATGAGGAAATGTCGTGCCAACAAAGTACCAACGTCTGTGATTGCATTGGCGGAGAAGTGCGCAGAGGGGGTCCAGCTCAACTAGGCATAGTTCCTATGTGACGAATTTTTGATGAACTACAGGGAGGCCGAGGAGCAGGGTAAGACCTTCCACTATGTGTGGTTGCTTTTATCCCTCCTGTTTGTTGCAGGGGAGCTGTCGGAGGACAACCAGTTTGCCACTTTTGAGGGTGACCTACCTAAAGCTACAAGGTACACCTCGCTCTGGGCAATGAAAGACGTGATGAGCATTAGGGAGATAAAGGTGTTCTAGGTGTTCGTCGAGGCAAGCATATGAACATGGATCAACCATAGGCTACACTTGTCCCCTATAGTTCATAAAAGCTTGCAAAGCGCGCAAGAATTCAAGGCAGATATGCATAAGCTGTATATTTGGGCACGCAAGGATCCAACTTGAACATATGTAAAGCTTTTGTTCATTGCAACAGACGATGTGATCTTCGTAGTGATGGAGTCATGGCCCCAAGAGTGATGCACCTCGGACTTGGTAGAAATGGAGAAGATCGCAGTGCAACAACGAAAGAAGGACACCAAGCTATTCCTCACACAACTGGCTGAGAGGAAGCGTTAGGAACAAGAAGCAGCCACACGGCAGAAGGCAACCGAGGTAGCAGTAGTAGGGTAGACAATGGAAACCATAACTGCACCAACCAGAGAAGACGAGGGAGGCCAAGAGATGTCCTCAGAGCAGCAGACCGGGGAAGTGGACAGGGAGGAGGACCGTGCGGACCCCAGTACAACATTAACACAACTCAAGTAGGCCTGTGACCCTAAGAAAACAGCTCCTCGGAAGAAGGGAAAACCCACAAAGACGTCCAACGACCTGATCACGCTCACAAAAGGTGATCTATTGGATATCAGCAAAACACTTCGTGAGGTTGCCCAGAATACAATCCAAGGGTTATGGATGGAGCAGAACATTGTGTTGTGGGCGCTCAGTGCATAGATCCAAGGACTATAGGTACAATGGCCCTAAATAGGCACACTAGCCCCGTATGACACAGTAGGAACTACTGAAGCCGAACAAATGCTGCAAGACCGTATGGGTAACACCTTCATCTTGCTCGAAGGTGCGCTAGTAGCAGCGAGCAAGGATGACTGAGCTACGATGAGCAGCATGAAAGGAGTTGGATTGAACTTGACCACCTTACCTTGGGCATTTTGTACAGGCTGCAGGATGGGGTCATCGCAGAGCTCCGCACCCTGGAAGGCCAAGCGATACAGGTCCTGCATGAGCATGGACCAACTTAGCATCCAGAGGGATGAGTTGGTTGCACAAGCTACCATATTAGAGAAGGTCATGGAGGATGCATGTAAGAGCATTCCAGAGTTGGTCGTGCCAATAGAGCTACCAGCAGCAGAGCGGGTCCATAGATTGGTGGCAAGAGTCCATGAGGCCCGGGAGGAAACGAAAAGGTTTCAGTTGGAGTGAAACCTGCAAATGCCGACCTACGGTTGAATGTGTAGCCCTCCACATCCACCTAGAAGTTAGAGAGTAGCGTGTCCATGCTATCTAGATGGGATTGGAGTGAATTGGCCAGGTAAGACAGGAGTGCACTAAGCTATTGGAGCAAGCACTAACCATGCTTACGCACCTGCAGGAGGACACGAATATGCAACACCTAGAGACCCGAGTCACGCAAGCTGTAGCAGCGTACGACAATGTCTAGGGCATCGTGTAAATAGTTGACCTTACTCAACGACCAGCCAGGCTACAACAAGCAAGGGCACTGAAGGACCAATTAGACGTCGTGCACCAAAGCAAATCCCTGCTCACGGAACGCATCCAACCATGGCTCGATGAAGCATTCACAATCACCACTACCATTAAAGGGAAGCTGGCACAGATGCAAGCACTTTCTGTGGTTGGACAGGAAGGTGGCCCTATTCATGAAGGTTCAGAGCTACAAATGTAGTGGATATAGCAGATAGTCAAACAATGTGCTGTGGATACCCAAGCTGCATGCAACATCTTAGATGGACTTTGCGCCAAGATTTCCACACTAGCAGAGTGACTCGGGACGAGTCACGATGATTGTATTAGGGGGCTATTGGGAAGTAGATCCCCTCATAGTATGTTTTTGGGGCTTGAAGCCCGAATTTTTGTCAAGTGTAATGTAAAGACCCCGCGAAATGGGCGTGGAGCATGAGAGTCTAGGGTTTTCTGCCCTAAAATAATGTAATTTAATGTATGGTATGTTGTCCTACCCATGGTCCACGGACCATGGGATTGTATAAATAGAGCAAGGCTCTAAGCGTAAAGGGACACACGTGGGTTTTCGATGATGAATGAGATCTGAGTCTGTAAAGTCTGAGCCTTGGGTTGTAGTAGTAGTAAGAGGCTCTGTAGCTGAGTGCGTAGAGGTCCAGTAGAGTCTGCAGTTGTGTGCATGGATCCCTACAGCTGAGTGCACAGCGTAGAATTGGGATTGTACTTGGACAAAGATTTAATAAAAGATAAGTTGATTCGGAAATATCTTGTGTCCATGCTTCTATTATATTTATGCATCTCTTTACAATTTTATGATTGCGCGCACTGGTTATGAATTTTGAATGATTAATGAGAATATTGGGCCCACACAATTAAGTAAGGTCCATAATAATAGCACAGTAAGGATAAAGGATCTAGATAGCACTTCTTCATGCTCTTTACGGAGCTGCGCGGAAGCATTTACAAAAGTTGTGAAGGGCAGACGACTGTGGGGAGTAGCGTAAGTTTGCAGGTTTGGTTCGTGAACTTCCTAGACTTCATCAAGACATCCCTAGGGTGCAAAATCCCGGTTCCATCACCCTCCCATACTACCTCGGGTGAGACAACAGTTCGCGCATCGTGGACTGTTGCTGAAAGGGCCGGTAGTTTTGGGATTTGTTTGGAAAAATCACTTCTGAACCTGGGTCAAGCCCCAACAAGCCAACATTAGATTTTCAGAAAGAAGGTGCACAAGCACAACTCTCAATGAACTCACAAGAAGAGGGAAGAAAAGAGGCATCTGTCACGCAAGTAAAATTTCAAACAGAGATAAAAGATGAAAACTGGTTATGGCACTTAATATTTGGACATCTCAACTTTGGAGGTTTGAATTCGCTGCATAGGAAAAGCATGGGGAAGGGTTTAACATTGATAGAAAAACCAGAAAACATATGTGAAGGTTATATCTTGGGAAAGAAACATAGAGAGACATTTCTAGCAGGAAAGTCAGTAAGGGCAAAGGAGCCCTTAGAAATTTTCCTCTTAGACTTATGTGGACCCATGCAGAATTGGTGGCATCCACTATGTATTGAGCTTCATAGATGATTAGACAAGGAAGACGTGGGCCTATCTCCTAAAATAGAAAAGTGAAGAGTTTGAGCACTTTCGCCAATACAAGGCTCTTGTTGAGAAGAAAAGTGGACACTACATCAAATTCCTAAGGACTAATAGAGGTGGCGAATACATCTCAAATGACTTCCTTCGATTTTGTAGGGAGCATGGAATTCACAAGAAATTTACAACAACATATACACCACAGCAAAATGGTGTGATAGAAATGAAGAATAGGACCATTATGGAGATGGCAAGGAGTATGTTGAAAGCAAAGAATTTGTCAAATGAATTTTGAGCTGAAGCTATTGCTTGTGCAACATATATCTTGAAGAGATGTCCAACCAAAAGCGTCTAGAACATAGTTCTTGAAGAAGCTTGGAGTGGAAGAAAGCATAGTGTCACCCACATGAGAGATTTTAGATGTGTGGCTTATGCACATGTCTCAGATGAGTTGAGAAAGAAGTTGGACAAGAAGGGGGAGAAATGAAAATTTGTTGGATACAATGATGAATCCAAGGCATACAAACTCTACAATCCATTAACTAAGAAAGTCATAATCAACAGAGATGTGTAGTTTATAGAAGAGGAAGCATGGGATGGAAGTTTAGAAAAGATAGTCAATGTCAAAGCATGCACATCACATGAGGAAAAATAGGAATTAACAGCAGCACGTAATTCCTCAATTGTGACTCCCTCTACTCTTATTCAAGTGCAGCAAAGCAGGCAACAAGCAATTCCATCAACAAATCATAGGATAGTTTCAAGGAGCCAAGCAAGTGCTTCTCAAAGCACACCGCGAAGCACGACACTAAGTGACATGTCAAGCCCATCTTCAGCAAGCACAAGAGGACCAAAGTTCAGAAATTTAAATGAAATTTAAGAGCAAGATGAAGTTGATAGTGGCACAGGTCTGAATTCTTATTTGCAATATTTTGTCATGTAGATGACCCAATCCACTTTGAAAATGTAGTCAAAAAAGAAAAATGGGTTGTGGCAATGGAGGAAGAAATAGAAGCAATAGAAAGGAATGACACATGGGAGATTGTTAGCCTTTCGAAAGGAAAACATGTTATTGGAGTGAAGTTGGTGTATAAGACCAAAAGCAACATTGAGGGAAAGATTGAAAGGCACAAAGAAAGGCTAGTTGGATACAAGAAGCATCATGGAAGAGATTACACGGAGATGTTCATGCTAGTCGCACGGATGGAGACAGTGCGCACAGTTGTGGCGATTGTCGCACAGCACAAATGGAGTGTGTATCAAATGGATGTAAAATAAGCATTCTTGAATGGAGTTCTCAAAGAGGAAGTGTATGTCATGCAACCACTTGGTTATGAGATTGAAGGCCAAGAAGACAAAGTATATTGGTTGAGGAAAGCTCTTTATGAGGTGAAGCAAGCACTGCGTGCATGGTACAACAGGATAAATGCGTACTTATTGGACAATGGTTTCGACAAATGTGAAAATGAGTCTAATCTCTACATCAAAGAGAGCAAAGGTAAGATTCGCATTGTCATCTTATATGTATATGTTTTGATTTTTACAGGGAGTGATGATTTACTCATCGCTGATTCAAACAAGTCATGAAGAGTGAATTTGAAATGACTAACTTGGGATTGTTAAGATATTTTTTGGGCATAGAAATGAAGCAAACAATGGCATTTTTATCTCTCAAGCAAAGTATGTGGTAGAAATTTTGGAGAGGTTTAAAATGTAGAACAAAAAGTCTACACCGACTCCAATTGTCATAGGGTTGAAGCTGCACAAAGAAGATTCTAGTAACAATTTCAATCTGACATTATACAAAAGCATGATAGGCAGCTTGATGTATTTGACCACCACTAGGCTGGATATAATGTATGCAGTAAGTTTGGTGTCAAATTTTATGGAGACACCCAAGGAGACACATTGACAAGCAACAAAAAGGATTCTAAGGTATGTAAATGGGACAAAATAGTATGGCGTTTTGTACACAGCAACAAGTGATTTCAAGTTGGTTGGTTACAATGACAGTGATTGGGCAGGTAGTGTCGATGACAGAAATATCACGTTAGGATATGTTTTCCATTTAGGTTTCGGAGCCATTTCATGGGCCTCCAAGAAGCAGCCAATAGTGTCACTGTCAATAGCAGAAGTTGAATATGTCACAGCAACAACAACAGCATGTCAGACAATTTGGATGAGAACAATGCTGAGGGACCTTCGTCATGACCAAGAGGGAGCGGCAACTATTTTCTGTGACAACACCTCAGCAATTGCATTGTTAAAGAATTTTGTCTTCCACAAGAGGACCAAGAATATTGATGCTAAATATCACTTTATTAGAGAGTTGACTAACAATGATGAAATTGTGCTGCAGCTCTGCAGGTCACAGGAACAATTTGTTGATATTTTCACAAAGCCATTGGTAGGTGAAAGTTTTGTTTCTCTTAGAAACTGTTTGGGAATTGTTAAAGGCAGAAATTTTGATTAAGGGGGAGTGTTGGAAATAATAATCCCAACCACTGCAATAAATATACTGACAACGACCATACTTGTAAGACGTATTTTTGCAGGTTGCATCTTTGTTTGAAGATGGAAGGACTGAACCCAGCCGTGAACCATTCTGAAATGCAATAAGGAATTTAAAGCAGTCAATGTACTTTGGTAAATAGATATGGGCACACATTCATTCAGAGAATATTGCCCATACTGCAGAAACACCTGCGCGATTATGATTACACTCAACAACAACATCATATTAATTACTTTGCTTTGTCATGAATTAAATGTAAAATTGCATGTTGATTTATATATGAATGTAAAATTACTTTTGTAATAGGTTAGAGAGTAAGAGGTTATAGAAAAAGAGAGTGCAAGTCTCTGGGGAGAAAATGGTGGAGCCAATTTTGGTGGGCACATGAAAACAACAGTGACAATATTTTACTGTGTGTTATTTCGCATGAAATTTTAGTTTTTACGTGGTGAATGAGTCGCAACCTCATGTGAATGCATTTTCATGTTTTAGAAGTTAATACTAAGTTTTTAATGTGTTTCTCCAAACCTACTTTGTTATTTTTGTTGTGAGTGAATATTATTCATTATGTCTCTAAAATCATCTCCGTAGTGCGCGAAGCTAGCTACATGAAATCAGCTCCGTGGTGCGCGAATGTAGCTACGTGAAAGTAACTTCACGGTGCACAAAGCTAGCTGCCCGAAAGTAGCTTTGCGAAAGTCATAACTTTCTGCCCCTCTACGAAAATTAAATTTCCTAAATATTTCTAAAAAACAACGAGGAGATTGGCAATTTCTCCTACAACTCACAACAACTACAGATCTTATCCTCCTCACAATCTTTGACCCTCTGATCTCCACCAATTCTAATACCATATTAGAGATGGAGAAAAAAAAAATATTGATCATTTCATTTCCAAATGTTGCATTTTATATATGTATGAATGAGTAGCAGAATCAATAGTGATATCTTTTGACTCAATAGTGATATCTTTCAATTGAAATTTATTTATTAACGAATCCTGTTGACTATTGATTATGAATCATCTAGCGCCAACTAGAGAACAATGATCATCACCGTCGTGACTAATATTCTAACACTTTCCTCCATTTCATGTTGATATTTGTGCATCAAATCTATTTGTTATGCCTATATGTCCCTTATGAGACATATATACATAATCGGTTAGATAAGTACTAGATGTTGTCTAGATGTAATCACATGAGAGGTATTGTTGGTGAGAAACCTCCCCTTTTTGATGTCTTCCATCATTTTTGTAAATGTCTATAAAAGATAAATATTTTCTCATTGTTTTACTACTATGATAATGTTTTATTTAATACTATATTTAATTCATGATCTGTGTATTTGGATGTTTCTATGAATGTTTAATTTATTTTCATTAATTCTTTTAAATAATATGTCAGTTGCATGTGCATATCTATTGTGTGTTGTACACCTAACTATGATCTAGATATATTACAAAAAGAATTTAGTAACATGTGTTTGTTACATTACTGGTGTGAATATCTGTTATGTGTTGGGAAGTAATGGTAAATGGATAGAATACTTATATTAATGGATATACCTTAATATATTTCTAATGCATATTCATTAGAAGGTATTTGTCATATCTACAAATTCATTGACAAATGCACAATAAATATGTAGTACCCATCAAAATTAGGAAAGATCTTCTCATGGTGCAAGTATCCAATGGTCAATCTTATGTTAGAGTTGTTGCATGGTTTCAGTGGTGGTGAATTTGATAACAATATCTTTGTGGTAACGTGTAATAATAACGTTAGTGCTTTGAATCAAATTCATATTAATAGCAAAGATTTATCTTAAACTCCATGGTTATGATATATGAACTATGAATAATGGATCACGTTCACTAAACATAATTTCTATAATTACTATCATGGAGCTATGAGAGATCACTTGGTCTCACCGGTGCAATTTGTCTTCCCATCCATGGATGCATAGTATACACCTACATGTTGTGAATACGATCTCTTAATTATTTATTCTTGACCCATGGATCTAAGCAAGAGTGAGAAGCAGTTCACAACATTCTGTAAGTTTATGAATTCATTAGGTTGGTTATAACATAATTGCATATGACTAACGGAGGATATCTAGTAATTTGTTGATAATACGATGCATGCTTCGACGATTGGTGGTAAACAGAGGAGTTATAATGAAAGTTTAATAATTGAGTGATAATAATTATAACATTTTTTATAAAAGAAATGTCAAAAACGAATATATTAATATCAATGTGTATAAATTAGTATAAATCTATCTTAAGTATGGATCTACCAAGCGTTGAGAGAGACCAAATCTTTTGATATGCAAATCTCTTTTTAAAATAAAAAACTTGAAAAAAGTTTACACGTTGAGAGATTTAATCCCTTTTAATGCTTGATAAATATGTGCTCTCTCTCTCTCTCTCTCTCTCTCTCTCTCTCTCTCTCTCTTCTCTCTATCTATCTATCTATCTATCTATCTATCTATCTATCTACTATATATATATATATTATATATATATATATATATATATAAATATATATATATATATATAATATATATATATATATATATAATATATATATATATCTATATCTATATCTATATCTTATATCTATATCTATATCTATATCTATATATATATATATAATATATATATATATATATATATATATATATCTAAGATTTTTTTTTAAATTATTTTATCTCTGTAAAGTTGAATGTAAAATTATATTATTTAACAAAGACATTGAAATATTTTAACTCAAAGAGATAAAGTGAAATATTTTTACCACATCCCTTTCATACTAGATTGTAATATTAACAACGAACCAAGTGAGCATAATGAGAATGAGATTATTGACAATTTATCACCCTTTTAATTAAAGCTAACCAACTAGATGATATTGTTTTTTTATTTCTAGAGTATTTTTCCTTTTAAAAAATGGGCATGTGTCAACTCCATATTGAGCACAACTAAATGACACATCGCTCTGATATTGGGTTGTAAAATGTGCGTCTTGGAGCAAAGAGAATATTATTAGAAAATCATCCCACATTAATATTTATACAAACATCCTCAATATTTCTATGTAGATTCCTCAATATAAATTTAGATTAACTTTGAGATATTTGTAATTGTAGATAAAATAATCATTATTAAATTTGAAAAATAAAATTATTTTATTTTATTCGTAATATAATATAAATTAAGAAGAATTTGTTGCGTGTGGAGCCTGATTATTTTATGTATTCAAAGGTTTCAACTGGATGTATACCCTAAGAGGATTGTACACCCCTCCATGGAAGGGGGTGCGAGGGGGACTTGTCCCCCCAGCGATCCCTCGGCGGGGGTTCGGGGGCAGCGCCCACAAAGCTAAAAACAGATGTAAAATAGCCTTGTAAAAGTATAGTAATTTCTAGTCAATCTGGGACATTCATTAGGCGGATGATCTGACGGTAGAAGTTATGTTTAATTTAGGGTTTTTTGCCATAGAAGGCAACCCCTCACTATATATGAGGGAATTGTATTGCATCTATGTAGATTTGTATTCTGAGTGAGGAAGAGAGAGGAGATTGAGAGCGAAGAGGGAGTTACAGTAGATCTGTTGTAGCTTATATCTCTTCAATTTGCTGGATAATATAAAAAGAAGGATTGGCTATTTCTCTGTGGACATAGCCCAAGCTGGGTGAACCACGTATATCTATGTCTCTCTTATTTTATGCGTTTCTATGTTTATATTTCTGCAATATTTTATGTGTTCCATTTCTTTATAATATATAATTTTCTAACAACTAGTATCAGAGCCGAAGGTCTATTTGGCTGATAAACTCGCTGGAGATAAAGGTTCCTGGTTCAAGTGGGAGAAATGGCAGAAGATGGTAGGTTTAGGGTCGAAAAATTCAATGACCAAAACTACTAGTTGTGGAAGATGCAAATGGAAGATTATCTGTATCAGAGAGATCTGTACCTACCATTGAGCAAAAAGACAAATAAGCCGACAAGTATGACAAACACAGAATGGAATATTCTCGACAGAAAGGCACTTGGAACAATACAGTTGTGCCTAGCAGCATCCGTAGCATTTAATATTTCAAAGGAAACGACAATAGAGGGTTTAATGTCGACATTGGCCAAACTATATGAAAAACCCTCGACCTCAAATAAGGTATTTCTTATGAAGTGTTTATTTAATATGATGTCAAAAGATGGATTTGTTGTAGACCATTTAAATGATTTTAATATAGTTACAAGTCAGTTAAGTTCCGTAGGGGTAAATTTTGATGATGAAGTTAGGGCTTTGTTATTTCTGTGATCATTGCTAGAAAGTTGGAATGGTTTAGTTATGGCCATTAGTAACTCTGTCTCTGGATCTAGTATTTTAAAGTTTGATGATGTTGTCAGCGCAATCCTTAGTGAGGAAATGCGACAAAAAAGCTCCAGTGAGACATCAAGTAATGCCTTGATTGTTGAGACTAGGGGAAGAAAAATGGAAAGAGGAAAGAGCCCAGGATATCACAGTAAGTCAAGAAAAGGTAGATCCAAGTCTAGATCGGGGATAGTGTGCTAGAAATGTGGGAAGAAAGGACACCTGAAGAAATATTGCAAGTCTTGGAAGGGAAAAGAAGGAGACGCGCAGCAAGAAACTAATGATGAAGAAAATGTAACAGGTGATGTTGTTGCAAGATTATTTGATTCTTTAATTAGAAAATATTATTGATGCCCAAGTGGTAGATTCAGGGGCCTCATTCCATGCCACACCTGATAAGAACCATTTTCATGATTATGTTCAAGGACATTTTGGACAGGTTCGATTGGGTGATGATAAACCCTGTACAATCGTTGGAATGGGTACAGTTTTCATAAAATAGTAGAATGGAAATCAATGTCTACTGAAGGAGGTAAGGCATGTTCCAGATCTGAAGAAAATTTCGATTTCAACAAGGAAGTTGGGAGGTGAAGGTTGCGTAACTACTTTCATAGATAAAACCTGGAAGGTCATTAAAGGATCCTTGGTAATAGAAAAAGGAGAGAAGGTTGGTACATTGTATTTATGCAATGATATTTCTAATTCTTTTAATGCTTTAAACCCTATAGGAGAAGATATGGCATTGTGGCATCATAGGCTCGGGCACATAAGTGAGAAGGGGATGCAAATTCTTCACTCAAGAAATTTTTTGCCAGGTTTGAAGCATGTTGATTTAAAATTTTGTGAGAATTGTGTTTATGGAAAACGGAAGACAATTAGATTCCTTAGAGTTGGGAAGGAAAAGAAGAGCGAAAAATTAGAGCTTGTACATACAAATGTATGGGGACTTGCTCAGGTATCATCTCTTCGTGGCTCTCATTATTATGTTACTTTTATTGATGATGCAACCAGAAAAACCTGGATTTATTGCATTCGAAATAAATCTGATGTATTTGATACTTTCAAGAAATCGAAAGCTTTGGTTGAAAATGAGACAGGGAAAAGGTTGAAGTGTCTCAGATCAGACAATGGAGGTGAATATTGCAGCAAAGAGTTTGGTAGGTACTGTTCTGAGAATAGAATTCGCAGAGAGAGGACAATTCCAGGAACACCACAAGAAAATGGTGTGTCAGAAAGGATGAACAGGACAATCATGGAGCGTGCAAGGTGCATGACATTGCATGCAGAATTGCCTTTACAATTTTGGGCAGATGTTGTAGATACTATTGTTTATCTAATAAACAGAGGGCCTTCAAGTCCTTTGGATGGTGGTATTCCAGAGGAGGCATGGATAGGTAAAAAGGAAAACTACTATTTTTTAAATACTTTTGGTTGTGAAGCCTTTGTCCACATTAATAAAGAAAATACAACAAAGCTTGAAGCAAAATCAAAGAGATGTACCTTTATTGGATATGGTGTTAATGATTTTGGTTATCACTTTTATGAGTATGAAAAACACAAAATCATTAGGAGTAGAGATGTCATATTCAATGAAAAGGTTTTGTATAAGGATCAGCTGCAAGAAAAGAATTAGGAGAAAGAAAACATAAAATACACAGTGTTTGACGATATCACAAAAAAAGTGATGGTTCCTAAAAATCATAATGATCAACGGTGAGAACAACAACCACAACAGCAACAAGCACCTCAAACACCTGAAAGTGGTGTTAGAAGATCTACCAGGATAAGTATACCCCCTGAACAATACTCTCCTTCATTATATTATGTATTGTTGATTGATTTTGGTGAAGCAGAATGTTATGAAGAAGCAGAGCAGGTAGAAACCAGGAAGAAGTGGGAGCAATCCATGAAAGAAGAGATGGACTCCTTAGCACATAATCAGACTTGGGACTTAGTGAGGCTGCCTATAGGTAAAACAACATTGCAGAATAAATGGGTTTACAAGTTGAAGGAAGAAGATGGAGGTAGAAAAAGGTACAAAGCTAAACTTGTGGTGAAGGGGTTTGCATAGAATAAAGGTATTTATTTTGATGAAATATTTTCTCCTGTTATTAAAATGACTTCAATCAGAACTATTTTAAGTCTAGTAGCAGTTGAATATTTGCATCTTGAGCAGTTAGATGTAAAGACAACCTTTCTCCATGGGGATTTGGAGGAAGAGATATATATGCATTAGCCACAAGGATATGAGGTAAAAGGGAAGGAGAAACTAGTGTGCAAGTTGAAGAATAGCTTGTATGCCTTAAAACAGGCTCCAAGGCAGTGGTATCTAAAATTTGACAGGTTTATGTCTAAACAAGGTTATAATAGATGCCACTCTGATCATTTTGTTTATCTCAAAAGGCAAAATGATGGCAGCTATATTATATTGTTATTGTATGTAGATGACATGCTTGTTGCAAGTTCTAGCATGCAGGAAATAAATGTGCTCAAAAGCAAATTGGCAAACTCATTTGCAATGAAGGATTTGGGTGGTGCAAAACAAATCCTTGGTATGAGAATAAATAGATACAGGAAGAATCGCAAATTAACATTGTCTCAAAGTGAGTACGTAGGAAAGCTATTGAAAAGTTTTAATATACAGAATGCAAAACCAGTTAGTATACCTTTGGCTAGCCATTTCAAATTAAGCAAGGATATGTGCCCAAAGACCCAAGAAGACATGGATTATATGTCTAAAGTTCCATATGCATCAACAATTGGAAGCTTAATGTATGCAATGGTCTACACAAGGCCTGATATTGCACATATAGTGGGAGTTATAAGTAGGTACATGAAAAATCCAAGAAAATAACATTGGATGGCAGTGAAGTGGATTCTCAGGTATTTGAGAGGTACCACGAATTAAGCATTATGCTTTGGTGGTTCAAACATTTCTCTATAGGGATGTGTTGATGCAGATATGGTGGGTGATAGAGATAACATGAGGAGTACAACAGGATATGTGTTTACTGTAGGTGGAACAACTATCAGTTGGGTCTCGAAACTGTAAAGTGTTGTTGCACTCTCAACAACAGAACCAAAGTATGCTGCTGCTACATAGGCTAGTAAAGAAATGATTTGGTTACAAAGGTTTCTAGATGAATTCGGTAAGAAGCAGGAGTTGGGTAGGTTATACGGTGACAGCCAGAGTGCCATACATCTTGCAAAGAACTCTGCATTTCATTCCAAGACTAAACATATACAGCTCAGGTACCATTTCATACAGTTAGCATTAGAAGATGGATAGTTGAAGCTGGAAAAGATACACACTAGCCAGAATCCTGCAGATATGCTAACAAAAGTTGTAACCATGGAGAAACTGAGAATCTGCTAAGTTTCAATTGGTCTTCAAGTATGATGAAGAAGATGAGAAACAACTAGGTCCAAAGTGGAGTCATTGTCTAGCAAATGAAGCAGTAGTGGAGTTGCTATAATTAGTCTCCAAGTGGAAGATTGTTGGGTGTGCAGCCTGATTATCTTCTGCATTCAAAGGTCTCAGCCAGATGTATACCCCAGGAAGATTGTACACCCCTCCATGCGGGTGGGACTTGTCCCCCCCATGGGGGTCCGGGGGGGACTAATTCCCCCCCGGCTGGGGGTCCAGGGACTAGAGGTCCCCCGGCAAGGGTTCGGGGACAGCGCCCCCGAAGCTAAAAACAGATGTAAAATTGTCTTGTAAAATTATAGTAATTTCTAGTCAATCTGGGTCGTTCATTAGGAGGATGATCTGATGGTAGAAGTTATGTTTAATTTCGTGTTTTTTTCCCTAGAAGGAAACCCCTCATTATATATGAGGGAATTGTATTGTGTCTATGTAGATCTGTATTCTGAGTGAGGAAGAGAGAGGAGATTGAGAGCGAAAAGGGAGTTACAGCAGATCTATTGTAGGTTGTATCTATTCAGTTTGCTGGGTAATATAAAAAGATGGACTGGATCTTTCTCCGTGGTCGTAGCCCAAACTGGGTGAACCATGTATATCCGTGTCTCTCTTGTTTTATGCATTTTCTATGTTTATATTTCTGCAATATTTTATGTGTTCCATTGCTCTGTAATATATAATTTTCTAACAGAAGTATCATTTTGTAAATAACTTAGAATTGATTTTTGTCACAAGTTAAATTGGAACTACAATTTTATTTAAAAAATTAATGAAAGTTGAGAAGCTTATCATGGTTGAATGGCTTTAGGAAAAAGGAGAAGGTCCTCCTCAATACTCTTTTCATATGGTTGTGAAGTTTTAGGACCATATTTTCTAGGGAGATTTGAAGGGAAATTGATTAAATCCAAAACAATTTATAATAATAACTTAAAATTAAAAGTAATTACTATACACCTTATCTTAGCTTCTTATTTTGAATTTGAGCTTCCACTCATTGAGAATAATGTGATGACGAGGGATCTAAAATACAAGAACAAGTTTAGAATGATGAATAATGAGATGCTTCCTATAATTGTTTCAAACATAAATAAAAGTCACTTGAGTATAAAAGGAGGTTGGATTGGAGATATATATTCTTGGTTAAAACATTTGGAGATGGTGGAGGATGAAACCTTCAAAATCTATCGATATTGTGAAAAATACCATCATAACTATGTTTAGAAAGAAAATTTAAGGCTGTTCAAAGTCTTAGAATAAGAGAAAGTCAAATGATTACAAAGAAACGACTAACCTCAAGCTAGAAAATCAAAACCTTATTTCCATTGTTGCAATATTAAGAAATAAAATAAATATTGCAAAGTTTCCTTGGATAATGTACATATGGTTATATAGATGAGATCCATCCATTATCCCTAAACTTCATAATGAGATCCACATTCATCTCGGATGTCAATGACTCCCTAAAGAGGGATTATCTCATGGTTTCTAGGAATTGTTCATGGTGATTGATATAGATAACATACAATAGGGCTTAAGGCTATTATTTTCACCATTGACCATGTTTGTATCATGAAACACATTTCTAGTTCACAATTCCTACTCATGGTGTTTGTATGCCAAATAAAAACTTGTATCGTGTTCTCCATGTGTAATCTCAAAATAGTTCCAAATATCTAACACATTAAATTATTTTTGAAACCAACTAAAACATTAAAATACATGAGCATTTTGAACTAGCCCATACAACCCTTTGAGAAAATTCAATGTTTATCCATATGTATATCTCTCTCCTTCAAGTGATTGTGAAACATTTGAAATCATTGTTGTACATAACGTAATATCTTAATTTTCTTATATCCTTTAATTCTTTATCATGCCATACATTCTCCCTAAATTTAGATGTAAATATTTTTAATTTATCACTATATATAGAATGATTTCTTGTATTCCCAATTATTCAAACAAGACTTGTCATCCTTATGTCCGTACCTAAGTCATTGATGATTTTGGTTGAAGTTTGAAGTAATTTTGAGGAGCCTCTTGTTGTCAAGGTTATTTGTATTGTTATTATTCATTAAGAACCTAATATTAGTTGTGTTATTATTGGGGCGAAGGATTGCTTCAATGAGGAGGATACTATATGGCATATTTCCTTAATTTTGATATTGTAAGTTATAAATTTATTTTGGATTTACGCATTTATCATTTTCTCAATGTTATAGTTTAAATTGAGCTTACGAAGAATATTTAGGATGAGATATTATTAAGAAGGAATTTTTCCCAAGCTATTATTCTTAGATACAAATGTATCATAAGTGGTCCTTTTGAGTTTAATTACCAAAACTTTCGTTTTATTAGTGTTCACAATAATACCCATACTAGAGCATAAGTCATTAAGGATTCTTATTTACTCAACAAGGTCCTAGGGAATTTTCGTCTTAAGAACAATATCATTGGCATAAAAATGAAGGATGATCAAACTATATTTTTTTTGGAAAAAAATAATACGAGACAAATAATGATAAAAATCACACATACCAAAAATAAAAATAAACTATGCACACCATGATTTAACATAGAAAACCCCAATTGGGGAAGAATCAACCAACAATAGATCTAATATTATTTTATTTCTTAAAAAAAGCATGCCTCGAATTAAATGTAGCCAAGTCGTGGCTTAAAAGTAGCCAAGCTAGCTAACATATTGGTCTTCCCAATTGAGCCCTTGACTCAAATCAAACACATTTCAATGGAGAATCCCCAATCCTTTTAAAGGATTCATCACATGTAATCCATGAGGTCTAATACCATGAGCCACCAAAACCATGTGCCCAAAACCAACACTATAAAACTAAGAATGTTGACTCTTTGATCGAGTTAAGTTTACCCTAAAATTCCCCCTTTTAAAATTAAAAATGGAAATATGCATGCTCCCCTCCCCTGTCATCTAGGTTTACTCCAAGACCTTACTCACAGTCGTATGCATGCCTAATCTGATCTTACAGTTGTATATCCATATACATGTAATTTACAAATTTGATTTCCAAAGTAATTTTCTTTTCTTTTGTTATTGTTGTCTCACACTTATGTCACCATTCTCTCATGCCCACACACCTGCTCACACTAGGTGCTCTCCTCAAAAAATCTCTTTTATGTGGTTGCATATCACCTTAGTGGACTATTATTTCCTCTCAGGTAATTTTCATATATGCAGGTCTAATCTGAATGAAGCTTCGCTAAGTTAGTTTCTACCTCAACATAAAATGTGTTGATATTCACAATCATCAAATCCTTCTAAAGGTTATTATCCCTTAGCTCTGATACTCCTTGTTAAAAAATAAAACATTAGAGGACAAAGTTAGCTTAAAAATAAAAAGGAGTAAATATAAACCACAATACACTAGTTTTACATGCAAAACCATGCAATGAAAAAATGAACCAACAATTATGGCTTAAAATTGATCATGCCTTGACCTAAAAGTAACTAAGTTGTCCAATATCTTGCCCTCACTGAGCCTTCTCCTCAACTCAGGCACATTACAGTGGAAAATCCCCAAGCCTTTTAATTGCGTCATCACATGTAATCAGTGGGCTCTAAGACCATAATCCACTAAAACAATGTGCCAAGACCACCACTATGGACTTAATAACTTTAACTCTTTCATGGATTTGTTTACCCTAACAATACTAATAAGATTCACATTGACACAAAATGTACAAAGAAGCCATTGCCTAGCTGCTACTTAAGCTAAGTACTTCTTAAGGTAAAGCCCATTTCGGGGCTCTACCAGGTTGCTCCTAGAGATGTTTATAAGTATAGTCATCAAGCCGATCAATATATTACCTTCGACCAAAAACTGCGTTGGAGCCAAATGAACCGTACAAACATCGCTAGTAGACAAATTGGGGGACCTAAACTCAACTTCATGCAAAGGAGGAAATAAATATGAATGATGATGTAAATCTCCCAATGGTTGATCTATAGCCGTCATTGCTTCGAATATTGCTTCGTCGGATGGAAAAGCAATATCTGAGCAATCCAAAGTAGAAGTGGAATCAAGGGTCCGAGAACGAGCCACTTCACCATCTAACTCTTTTTTCGAATAAGGAGCGAGACAGCCGTCTGTAGAGTTATTGATAAATTCATATCCAAGATTTGCTATAGACATACGAGATACCACCCACTTTCCCTTCATTTGACATGGTCACAGAATAAGGTAAGGTCCCAGGATCTGAAAAGTAGTGAGTTTGAACAAACTCTTTCCGTACATGCTCCTTGGAGGATGAAATAGTATATATTCTAGCAATAGGAGAGGGAAAATCAAATGTACCCATCAATGAAGAATACATCCCAACTCCCAGATTCTCAATAGGCAGATGAGGGTTATCCACTAAGGGAACAGTAGAGTCCGAAGTTGCTCGAGGATCGACTGGAGAATAATCCAATGGATCAACCTTAACAATTTTCCCCTCATGATGGAAGCAAAGGACGTGAAACAGAGTCGAAACTATGGCATCCATTTCATAAATCCAGTTTCACCATAAAATGAGATTGTAGTATAGGTTAGCATCGATGACTTCGACTTCGATATTAACGATCTTTTCCCCAACACATATAGGAAAGGCCAGGATAATCTTGTGCAGCCTATGAGAATGCCCATCAAATGTTGTCAGGAGGGTAGGTGAAGGAATAGCCAAAGGGGATCCAATTGCCTTCCAACATGACATAGACATGACACACGTGGAAGCTCCCTCATTTATAACTGTCTGAAAAATAATTTTTTTTTTTTTTTCTGGTAATTAGACTTTACATGGAAAGCCATATGATGAGGAAGACTCTTTTTGAGATTACGCATATCAAAATTGAGAGCTAAAGAATCATTTGGATCTACTGCCCCCATTGCCGAAAGCAAGGCACTTCTTTCAGCAAGACATGACTGGAGAACCTCTAAAGCAGACATAGTGCATGGACTCTAAGCGAGATCCTCTTCAATGGAGTAATTCTGGGTGGCCCTAGCATTAGGATCGATAGTCGCACATTTAGCGGAACCTTTCGGTATCCGAGGTATAGTCCCAACAGAGGGTCGCTCAATATGAAGGTTGGTAGTTCCAAGAGTAGATTTGTCCTTGGATGTTTCAGTTTCACTGTAATCATGTGACCAAGTGGCCACATGGACGTTAGAATCCATCATAAAAACATTTGCTAATTTATCCCCTTCCTGGTTGCCCCCTGCAGAGGTACCATGATTTGAATTTGTGCCAGCAAGCATCTGTTTCCCTTGGGGAAAAGGGTTGATTAACACAACTTGAGAGCTAGAAGTCCCTTTCTGCCCTAACAAGCACTTAGCATCTTGAATTTTTGGGTAGAGATGAGTTAAATGGTCTCCATTGCATAACTTGCATGGAAACTTGCATAGAAAATTTTAGGGGTGAATATTCGCCCTTTGGCGAAATTAAGGGGTTTTAAATTTTTAGTGGGCGAATATTTTGTATCATAGTACATTTTTACAAATCACTGCAAATAACCCACCTTATTTTAAGGGAGAGGGTAAAAAAGGTAAATTTAGCCCTTGAATTAGGAGTTACAACCTTCCATTCACCCATTTTCAAGAATAGGTTTTATTTAAGTGAATCCTATGGGCCAAATACCATACTTATAAAAGAGGTTTGGTAAATTAATAAAAATATAAATAAATGAGAGGTATGGTAAATAAATAAAACATTTTTTATATTTACT
>APFE030351516.1:428-73081 GCA_000404065.3 Pinus taeda
GTATATTAGCTGTACATAAATTGCTTACTTCGTTGTTTTATAGTTTATGTTGTTTTTGGGGTTTTGTTCTTGTTGGTTTTCTAATGACTATGAGACCCAGTATCCTTGCTGCTTCATCAAAAGGACAAGATGATTCTATCATGTCATTAGTTCAATCAAGATAAAATGCAATAATGAAACAATGAGCTAGTGACTATGAGACCCAGTATCCTTGTTGCTTCAGCAAAAGGACAAGATGATTCTATCATGTCATTAGTCATTAAAAGGCTATGTGCATCACTAATATACAATCAACTTGAAAGCAATTTATGTACAACTAATATACATAAGCATAACAAAGTTAAATGCAAAATTAAATGACAACTATACAAGGCAGGGGCCCTCTGCCACCTATGAAATCAATGCAAAATTGAACACATTTGCATCAACTAAAATTCCATGAATGAAAAATCTAATCTATCAAACTTGAAAGTAATCAAATCAAATAAAAGCAATATTTACAAAATGAAATCTACTCTATCTTACATTCTACAAAGCAATATTTACAAAATGAAATCTACTCTACCTTACATTCTAATGTGCTCCATGACATCTACTTCACATCTCCTTCCATGTTGAGAACATAAAAGCTTTATTCAAATTCTTCAAAAGTACAAACTACAACAAAGTTCTCCAAAGCTTCCAAAAGCCATCAAGGAAGAACTACAATCTTAAGAACTAGGGACTAAAAGACTAACTAATGAAGGAGAGAGATCTCCTATTTATACAAAAAGATGAGAGCGATCTCATTAATGATAATCCATGAATCTCTCCCTCTACCTCTAGAGTCCTAATCAAAATAGGAACTGATAAGACACATGTCTTTTTAGAGTTACAATACAATTAGGAGATGTGACACATATCCTCATCATCCCATGATTCTTTCCACTCAAATTCGAATTTGGCCTTAGAGTGCCACATAAGGGTATTCTAGAAGCCTGCTTTCAACCTACACATGTCAACAATCTCAACGCATTGGTTAGGTATAAGCTTATGCACATTATTTCCTAATTTTTAATCACAAATTCACTTAAAAGGCTTGGAATTAATAAAGATTGGAAAAACATAAATGTGGCCCAATGATAATGAAAGTGGGATGAATGTGATGACATAGTAGTGAAATGGAGGTGATATAATGGACATAATAGTGAAAGTGTAATGGAAATGAATGACATTTTCAAGACTCAACAGTGTGTATGCAAGCAGTAAACTAGAAGAAGGATGTTCTGACGATGGTAACAGATTTGTCATGTCAAAAACATCGTGGAGGGAGGAGAGTGCAAGACTCCATGATAGATATGAAAATGTTCAAAATAGGATGAGACGACATAGATTGTTATCTAGCCCTCCTTCTAGTGCTAAAAATGTTGACAATACTGGACCCACCAACATTACAGGGGATCTCCCTAGTAAGAAGTCCCAATTAGACCTCAAACCATTCGGTGTAGGAGTTCCAGCAGTGGGTCTTACGGTAATGCCTTGACCATCATTTTACACAGAGGCAAGTATGAAAACTATGTTGGTAGCAAGGGTGTGACATATGTAGTGATCCAAGGAAGGTGCATGAGAGGTTCTAACACATAGGGGTTGGGATGAGTGTGCCCCTTGGAAACTTGTGATATCATGGAGTTAAGAAAGCAACACACAAGCAAGGATGCATCACAACATGGAAGGCAAGTTAGCTAGCAATCCAAAGTGATGATTAAACCAACAACACATTTCATAAATATTCATACATACATACACAAAAATAGCTATACATGCATGCATAAGAAAACAAATACATATATCATTTAGAGTAAACAGATAGCTGAAATAGAATACAACATATGCATGAAATGTGTTGGGTCTTGTTATATTAAGAAGTGTAATTTCCATTCATACAATACATCCATGTCCAACCACTATTTCTGATAGCAGAATGTTACATCCACAACCACCTACTCCTCCCAAGAGACGTACTAGCTCTGCACCGTGGAGAAGCCAAGGCTCATTACAATATTGTCCAAGCTCTACCTAAGATAGTCCTATCAAAAGCTTGGCTGACCAAAAGCCTTTACAATGAGTTATGAGGGATTATTTATAGCAAAGGGTGGGGTGACTCTTGACATTCCCCTTTGTGACAGATGATCACCCTAATGACTCTTCATCTACTCTATGATTGTTACATCCAGCTATCGACACTTGAACTTACACTTGACAAGATGTTATATTATATTGCACATGTACCCATGTGAGGAAAAAATGGCTTGAGCAAGCCATGCAAGACATCACTATGACTTAGAAATCTATGGGAATTCCAAGTCTTTAACATACTCATGATGATCAACAGTAGCATACCGATGCCAAGATTGGTAGCCCGTGATGGTGTATGTGTACTCCAAGGTGACATCTTTCTAGAACCTGACTCTTGCCTCCATAGAATCTGGGTACACTGCTCGGGCTCCTCTATCCAACTCGTCTGAAATCATGTGCAACATTGTCTTCAACACAGCCAGAGCAACAACATACTTGTGCATGGTGTCTACACTGATCTAGAATTCTGGGCTAGTGGCTATGCACATCAACTCATGAAAGTACGAGTCAAGCTCTAGTCAGACATGTGCATTTCTATTTGCCTAGGTGAGAGTCCCAATCGATTGGATCACATGTGCACATACCAAAACATCCATACTCTTGAATATACGTGCATGGGAAGCCTATAAACTAGTGATGAGCTACATGAGCTCTTCATAGTTCCGGATTTGACTCCAGATGCAGGGCATTAGCTCGACCACTCTAAGCAAGCGAAGTGGGACTCCCTTGTAACTCATCATCCAAATTTTCATGTAATCAATAGCACCATGCACGTTTGACAACATCAATATTGCCATCCATTGAGATGGATGACTTCCTTATACATGGTACCAAACTTGGAATACAATGCCCCCATAACTGTGTTAAGGGATAATAATTCATCTACTATTGTCTTCCTCAGTTCTACTCGGCCAAACGTTGTCACCAACTCTCCTCCTTGCTTGGCTGTCTGTAGCTCCTTAGCCATTCACTGATTCTCAGTTATCAGAAAGTGAACACTTGACCTAGTGGCTTCGGCATACTCTCTAGTGGCATCGGCCAAAGCTGTTGGATGTTTGCACATGTCAAACACGATCACTCATTCCTCATACGATGCAAGAGATGTATGATCTTCGGGAGTTGAGACTCTATTTTATTGGACAACTCTATGTTGAGACTCACCAAATGAGATGTTGTGCATCTCTCCTTCCTGTTGATCTCTAAGGATCTTAGTGTCTCCTTGGTCACTTGGGACTTGCTCATCATCTAGATTCGGTGAAGCTGGTGGGTCGACCTCTTGGTGGTGACGCATGAGGTCGATGTCCTTCTCTAACCCATGTTGCTCCATGTCTGTATCCATCTGTTCAAGCGCTCACTCTATTTCCTGAGCAAAGTCTTGCTCCTGTGACGGTTCACCCTTTTTTCCTAATGCCAACTATTCTGATGAGTCTACTTCCTATATAGGTGCTATTTCATCTATCTGCACATGTTTTTCCCCCTACTGTACCTATTATTATTGTGATTCCCTCTCATGTTTTCTCAACTCTTATTCGTTTCAAAGTTTCTCCTTCAACTCATGAAACTCCTTCTCTGTTTCCTCCATTCTCTGTTTCTCTCTTTGCCTTTGCATGCTTTGCATGTTGCGCTTTTGTATCTTTGCCTCTATGGGCATAGTTGTTTTCTACATAAGTGGATATGCTTGAAACTTGTAGCTTTGCTCTTCCTCCATGCGATCAAAAATCTTCCTCATGCCCTTGTCGTGCATTGGTATGTTCACCTCTACTGCTGTTGTTTCTTCTGGTGCTCTCCAGGATGCTGCTTCACATTGCTTCGCTAACCATTCCACAATGAAGTTAACCGATTCATTGAGTTTGGAGGAGTTGTAACAATATCTCCATGGGTCCTCCTCAACCCAATGACATGCCCCATGGATCCAGTTGAACTGTACTCTCGGGCAGAGATCTTTCACAAGACAATTCATATCATTTGGATTGTAACTTCAGAGGTTGAATGGATACTTCTTCATCCATTCCCATTTGGCATCTGCATGCTTGAAACTCCAAATATCATATAACCCAATGCACAATGAAAGAGTGGTCCAAGGTGCCTTCTTCTTGCAGTGCATCCTAGATGCCAATCCTTTCGATATGTGATATGCTAGTTCTTGCATGACGAGGCCAAGGAAAACTTTAGTAGCACATGTGGAGGCTTCTCCTCGCTGTACATGTGTATGAAGGTGCCGGACGGTGAGGCATACTAATCATATATGTCTATTACTGCCTCCATTTCTATCTTTGACATGTAGGGTGGATCTTGTTCGAATATCATCTTGTAAACTAGGGTGACAAAATGATCGAATAGGCATGTGATAACTCCTCTGAAGTTGCATTTGGAGAACATCTTATAATAAGTCTTCACAACAGTCTTCGATGGTGACCATGCCAACTTCAAGCCTGGAAACTCCTGTCAGGCACAGTCTGCATCCAAGATGTAGGCGAACATGTAGATTTCTGCTTGTATACCTTTGGGAAACTGTGAAGCCCTTGTTACTTATTCCTTCAGCTAATGAGCCAACATGCCAAACGAGTTGTATACTTTTCCTTCCTTGGCCAATTAGTCTAGCATGACCAACCAACTTTGTGGGAAGGTATCTGTGCTTTCTTGGCCATACAATCAACATGCAAATATGAAAAAGTATTGATACGCCTTTCGCAGTATCTTCATCTTGTAGATCTAGTTGCTTGTCATCTTGAATCTAGCTGGCTCCTTTACCCAGTTATTCAAAATATCTCTAGAGTTGGTATTGCTACTGGGTAAGTTGAAGGGAGTCTCCATGATAGTCATGGGCTCTCACATCTGATACATATCATCATAATCCTGTGCCCAAAAGGTTTCAATCTCCATCCTTCTAACACTGTGTTACAGGTCTCTTTGGGCATATCACTATCGACGATTAGATCAATAGAATTAGGGCTCATCAAAACCTAATTCAGTTGCTACATGCCCTAGACAAGTCATCAAATTGAATGCTTTAATCCATGAAAGTTTCCTAGCTTGAAATCCTATTGAAATTCCTCCATGGGACACCAGCGCAGCCTTGGTCAGGGGAAATGGTGCTGCAAAGAAGGTAGGCCTATTCAAGCCTACACTGCAGTTCACTTAAGCCCACTTATACTTACACTGGGCGAGAATGAGCGAAATTGGCTTAGGATTCTAGGAATATTCCTTGATTCTAGAGCATTCTAGAAGGATGCCCAGCTCTTATCTCATCCTATGTGCTCATTTTTGGATAGGCTATGGATCAATTAACCCTCTATCCTCTCATCCCTTTCTCCATGGAAACTAACTCCAATTATGGAAAACCATTCAATACCCTATTTATGACAAAACCACTTGCATTTCCCTATAAATTGACCACTCATCATAGTGATCAGTGGATGGAATTTGAAGATTGTAGAGAAGTACTATTGGTTTGAGACTTGAGTTCATTGTCAAGTAATGTTATGCTACTAGATTGATGTGCTATTGGTATGATGAGGGTTTGGACTAAGCTGGATGAGTGACATGGGATCAAACCACATTGGTTGTAACTCCTCCTTGTATAAATCAATAAAGTTTTTTGTTACTTTTCCCATATTATTGTTTATCTCTATGATGCATATATGTTTAAATGTTTTTGAATCCACTTGTTTATAGTAGATAGATCGTGTGCTTTAGTCATTGTCATCTTCTGTTTCTATTGACAGGTACCAATTGAGCGAATTCAATTTGAGTGGGAGCAACAAGAGAAATTCAAAGGAGATCAAAGGAGGCGAAAGATCACAAGTAGGCTCCTTCATCTCATCTATCTATTGTAGGAAAAGGTCAAATCACTTTCATTCTATTTTTCTAAGTGTAACTACCCACTTAGGGAAGATGTACCTATCCATAGGTATAAAATCCATATATCAAATTGGCGACAAATTTGTTATATGGAATTTATTCCTACAGATAAGTACATCTTCCCTAAGTGTGTAGTTACACTTAGAACAACAGAAAGAAAGTGGTTTTACCTTTTCCTACAATAGATATAATAGATGAAGGAACCTACTTGTGATATTTCACTTCCTTTGATCTCCTTTGAATTGCTCGTGTCACTCTCGCTAGAACTAAATTTGCTCAATTGGTACCTATGAATATAAACTGAAGACAACAACAATTAAAGCACATGATATATCTACTATAAACAAGTGGAATCGACAACATTTAAACATATATGCATCATAGATATAAACAATAATATGGGAAAAGGAACAAACAACTTTATTGATTGATATAAGGAGGAGTTACAACCAATGTTGTTCAATCCCGTGTCAGTCATCTAGCTTAGTCCAAACCCTCATCACACCAATAACACATCAATCCAGCAACATAACATTACTTGACAAGGAACTCAAGTCTCAAATCAAAAGTATTTCTCTACAATCTTCAAATTCCATCCACTGATCACTATGATGAATGGTCAATTTATAGGGAAATGCAAGTGGCTTTGTCATAAATGGGGTATTGAATGGTTTTTCATAATTGGAATTAGTTTCCATGGAGAAAGGGATGAGAGGATAGAGGGTTAATTGATCCATAGCCTATCCAAAAATGAGCTCATAGGATGAGATAAGAGGTGGACATCCTTCTAGAATGCTCCAGAATCAAGGAATATTCCCAGAATTCAAAACCAATTTCACTCATCTCGCCCAACACAGGTAAAAGTGGGCCTAAGTGCACTATAGTGCAAGCCTGAATATGCCTACCTGCTCTACAGCACCATTGCCCCTAACCAAGGCTACGCTGGTGTCCCAAGGAGGCACTTCAACAGGATTTCATGCTAGGAAACTTTTGAAAGTGATAATGTTGAGTGATATGCTTTATGATGTGATGAGGAGGATCTGAAGCAGATGGTGACCTGCATCAATTACAATACATAATATCATGATATTTTTTAATTTTTCTTGAATTGTTGAGGGAAGGCATACCCATGCTCAACATATAAACTTTTCATTACATGTACATAAATCAGATACTCATTTATAGATATAGACCCATGATAGGATGATCATTTGTGTAAAGCCATCGCACAAATGATTTAGCACTCTCCTGAATTCATAGCCCAAATGGATGAAACTAGATCTAGGGTCTTCTATCTCATCCAATCGTTTGCTCAAGTACGCATCTAACCATGTGAAAATGTGATCTGAAGTCGAACATGGGAAGACACCATTTGATTACCAGCTAATGATCTAAGCTGTTAACAGATGTGAGAGAAACAACCAATAATGATAATGATTCTCAAGGTACTATAACACATTTTGTATGGTGTGAATAGATGTTTTTATGTTGAACACTATACAAAGTCTTTTGGTTGAAGGCCTGTGATGTCAACTTGTCGCTGGAAGCGAGAAACTTTTCGTTGATGTATGCAAACCTCAAGATATTGGAAGGGTGTTTCTAAGTCAACTTCCTGGATAATGTGCTGATGTTAACAAGAAGTGACTCATCACAAGAGGGCCTTGATGTACTCCCCATCAACGACACGGAATGAGTGAAATTATTTTGAAGATAGAATGTGACTGACGACACAATTTTGAAGAATGGCGGTCATGAAAATGAAGGTTTATGAGTATTGAAAAGGATGAAGTTTACTTAGTGACTTCTCTTGAACATGTTGGCGACACTGGATGAATTGGCAGCATTTACCAAAATCCAAAGTGATGGATGGTGTGATAGACCATAGGTATGATAACCATCAAGGAGATAACCCAACCCAAATAGTCACAGAAATGAAGTGAAAGTGTCATGTTCAAGAGCGACTTACTACCATACAATGATTTATCCCATTTTCGATTTTCCCCAGTCATTTTTGACCAATACCTCTTTATTTTTTAACAAGCTTGAGGAGACTAACATGTGCTTGTTGTATAATTACACCCTTCAGGTGAATCCATCACTATGTGATATTTTAACGAGTCTAGTGAAGGTGAAACTCAATCTTGTCATGATGGACAAGTTTGTCGCTATTTGCTATTTTCATGAGTTTAACGACAATGAGAACTTGGTCCTTTTCATGTTTAGAGAGTTTGAAAAGGGACAAAAAGAAAACTCCACAAGTTCTTTATCATAAATTTGTCTCTCAAGTCCGAAAAAGCGTAAAATTTAAAAGAGAGAACCTATTGACCTTGTTCGATCAACGTATTCCTTTTTCATAAGTAATTTGTCTTAGTTCGGAAAAGGGTTAAACTTATATTGAGCAGATGTCATTTCCAATCCATTTATGAGCTGAAAATGACAAGCGCTCGACAATATTTGCATGTTTCAAGAGTCTGAAAAGAGCTTAAAGAGGACTCCATTTAGAGGAACGAGTAGTGTCTAGGATAACAATTGGTTTCAATGATGTTGGAACTTCTCAAAGCATGTTGATTTATGTGAAGAGGTTGGCTAATAAGACCACTCGTTGCAGGTGTTCCTAAAAAATGGTAAAATAGCCAAGTGAAAGCGTATGATTGATGAAGTAGATAGTGAGGATGGAAGGAGAAAAACCAAGGCTCATATGATGGAAGAGGTTGATAGAATGTCAATCACGAGTGTTAAAATGGAGATGGGTTCATTTTTACACAAGCTTGAACCACAGGGAACTATGCTTGGATTCAATTTCATGTTTACACAAGCTTGAAACAAAAAATCTATGCTTGGATTGGTTTACATGCCCCTAGCATGATGACTTGATTCTAGGTTCATGCCCCCGAAGCTTCATTACCTTCACCTAAGCAGACTACTCGTGGCTATGAGGTGGATGGAATGAAGGTTTCTTTCAGAGATCAAGTGAAAGACTTGAATTGGAACTTTTCTCTAGGGGACCTTGTTTCATTTTTTAACAAGCTTGACACAACACAAGGAACTCTGCTCAGATTCCTTGTTTCATTTATTAATGAGCTTGACACAAGACAAGGAACTTGATCTAGCACTTGTTTCATTTTTTAATGAGGATGAAACAATAAAAGAACTATCCTCATATTCCTTGTTTCATTTTTTAACGAGCTTGACACAAGACAGGGAACTATGCTCATGGACTTGTTTCATCTTTTAATGAGGTTGACACAGTAAAAGAACTATCCTCATATTCATTGTTTCATTTTTTAACGAGCTTGATAGAAGACAAGGAACTATGCTCATGGACCTGTTTCATTTTTTAATGATGTTGACACAGTAAAAGAACTATCTTCATATTCCTTGTTTCATTTTTTGAAGAGCTTGACACAAGACAAGGAACTATGCTAATGATTCCTTGATCACGTCCCATAAGAGGCCATGACTTCCAAGAGGTTCTCATCAAAGGCAAGAACAATGCTCTGGAAGGGATACATAGTAAAAACTCCATTAGAGAGATTTGGTTCCAATGCCCCTAGTACATAATGCACAACATCACAAAATTGATCATTAGTTGATGTAGGCATGGAACGGGTTTCCACATAATTGACCCATGGCAGGGAATATACCATCGAGACAAAAGTACCATTTAGTGAAGATGGTAGACTGAAAGCCATATTTTGGCTGAGAAATGAAAGCTAGTCAACGGTGACAATTTTTCCTTCATGTGGGAAACACATCACTTGAAAGAGTGTTGAAAAAATAGCTCCCATGTCATAAACATAGTTGTGCCCAAGTGGTAAATTGTAATATAAAGGGCCCGGGACTACCATTACATTGAGATAAACAAGTTTTCATCCCAAATTAGTAGGCAACTGAGAAAGGATCCCTAATGGTTGACTGGTTCCTCTGTTAAAGGCCAACAGATTCTAGGTAATAGGAAGAAGTGGAAATGAACTGAGCACCTACCAAGTAATGGAGGAAAGGATACTCACAGATGCACCTTCATCTATAATACTACCAGATACAATAATATTATAAACCTATACTATGATATGGAAAGGCATATAAGAAGGAGGACACCATCTTGCCAATCGATTCCAATCAAAGGAAGTGACAAGACAACTTGGAGGGGGTATTGTAAGAATTGGAGAATTACTCCCTTGAGTTATGAGAATGGGAGGATTTTCCTCCTGTCTTCATGGAACAAGAGGGTTGCCTCAAAGCTCATTGGAATTTGAAGAAACTAAAAGAACTTGAGTCATACCATATTCACTCTCTATGGGAAACGTACAATTAACTGAAGGTGAAATCGGGTCAACTGTTTCCTCAACCTGTGATTGGTTAGGTATAGACTCATGGGATTAACATTAAGAGAGAGTGGGTTTGACCAATGGTTGATTTGGGTCAGTCACTTCATCAACTAGTGAAGGATTAAGGGAGAGACTCTTGTAGCCAGATGGAAGTCATTGTGGAGAAGCAAGATGGTCATCCAACACTTTTTGGGCTTCATCCAAATAGGGACAGAGGTGAAAGAGCTGATTCCCTTCACATAACCTCCAGGGAAATTTAAATTTACGCTTCTTTCCATGAACTTTACTACCACTAGTTGATGATGTGTCACCAGCATGATCTCTAGAAGTTGATGACATAGGATGATGTGAATGAGTGGACCATTCTTCTAAGATCTAAGGAATACCAGAAAAGTTTCGAAGAAGATGGTCTCTCGTACAATGTTTGCAAAGATATTGAAGTTTGTGAGGCTTATCGGATGGTTTCTCATCGAAAGTTGCATTCAAAGCAATGGTTGCTTGGTTGCCCCCTGCTAAATTTTCTTCTTCTTCTTCTTCTTCTTCTTCTTCTTCTTCTTATCCACTTGGTTACTAGTGTCAATACTTTCAATGGGCAAAGAGGAAGAATGGGAGGAAGAAACAACTAACGAAGAAGGCAAAGGGTCAAATTTAGGATCAACTGGAGGTTGATTTTGTCCAATTGTAGCAATATTCAGTTGTGGGGCCAAGGAAGTTCAAAACAACCATGAACCATGGTAATGATCCATGGTATTGTATGTATGAGGCCTATATAGAGGCTAGAGACTCTACATGGAGAGGTGTCAAGGAATTGTGTGAAGGATTATTGCATGAACAGGCATATGGCTTGTGGAGTGTTCTCCTTCCTTAAGGAGTGAATGTACGATGTTGCCGTACCTTAAGGGTTTGATCAATAAAGAATCATTTCATATTATTCTGGGTTTATTTGCATTATCTTATATTTTCATATCATATCTATAATATTTCTGGGTTAAATCTATAACAAGTGGTATCAGAGCTGTAACAAGTGGTATCAGAGCTATAACAGGCAAGCTGATGGTAAGTTTCAGAAGGGACAATGTAGCCGTATAAGGAGAACTAATATTTCCAAATGGAGGAAAAGGACTAGAATTCCCATCAAAACGAATTCCTTGATCAGTGGACTCTGGAGTTGTTGCCATATGTCTCAACCTAAGATCAACTAAGGAGTGATGTGGAGGATGTTATCCATAGCCAGCTAATTTTATTTTATTTAAAATAACATAACAAAACAAAATAGGGATAGTCTAGGCAAAAGGATTACCGAGTAACTATGAACTGCAATGTATTGCCTCAATAAACCAAGGACTTAACATACGCGTAGGTAATCTCCCCGAATACTGTTTTTGGTGTATCACAATATACAAGGCATTCGACTTGGTTACCTATCACTAGTACAAAATGACTAATTAGTTACTAAAAAAACAACTACAATTTGCATATAAATTACCAATTTTCAGTCAATGACTATTAGTATCTAATTTACAGTATCTTATAACGCGGGCAACTTTTAGTCACTTTTAGCTTAGTCATTAATTGGTTTCCTCAATTTTACCATCTAGTAGTATATTTAGTCATAAATTTGGTCACAAATTTTTCATTGGTTTAGTCATTAACTGTTGCAATTAATGACCGAATATACAAAAAAATATATTACTATATGAATCCTCGAGAAAACAAATTAATGACCAAAGAAATATGACCAAAATGTTGGTTGTATTATAAGATACTGTAAACTAGCTACTAATAGTCATATATATGAAAAGTTTAGTCATCATTTAAAACCAATTAATGACCAAAGAAATATGACTAAATTTTAGTCATGTTATAAGATACTGTAAATTAGCTAATAATAGTCATATGTACGCAAAATTTAGTCATGATTTTAATAAACAACTAATTTATTATTTGCAGTAGTTGTTTATCTGTTTTTGGTATTTTCATATTCATTACATAAACCACTGATTTAGTAGTTTCTATTCATTTCATTTAATTTCATTTATAATCATTATAAACAACTAATTTAGTCATATATTCATTTTATTTGTGTTTATCACTAATTAATATAGATTACTAATTTAGTAGTTTTATATTGATTTTATGTGTTTATGATTAATCAACATAAATTAATTAGTATGATTTTGCGACTAAATTTTGAAAAAATGTCATACAATATACTTATTTATCTAATATGATAATGCAAAGTTACATATGTTAATTACAAGACTAATATTACCAAGTGAAAATAAAAAAATTTCAACCATATAAATTTACTATATAAAATATCAAGTATTACAATATGAGTTTCCAACTTAATATTGGTTAGGTGATAATTTACACATGAAATATTGTTTGATCATTTCAAAATATTATCACTGTGTTGCCAAAGCATTGTAAGCGAATTTATCAACTCTTAAGACTTAACCATGAGCATACATGACTGTGTCTTATGCAAGATATTGACTCTAAGGGTATCACTAGACAAATTCTCTTCTCCCTCTCATTTTACATTTGTCGCTCCAGTGTTATTGTTCTCCTCTTTATTCAATTGCTGCTTCTTATCGTCAGTATTGAGTTCCTCTCCTGAAAATGAAAAAAGATACAATGCAGAGTATAAGACATGAAATACGATGAATACTCGAATATAAAGTAAAGTAGACTATAAAATATTTCTACGAGATATACCTCAACATTCGATAGTGGCCACCATGCAGCTATATGACCTTTATAAACAAAGAAAATAAAATGTCACCATCGAAAATAGCACATTAGGAACTTAGTATTCAACCTTAAGCAAAACCTTAAGCACAATTATACCAACTAAGTTACGTGTTAAAAATATCAAGCAATAGATAACTTGTGAAAGTAAATGGAAAAAAAAGGTTAAGTGTAAAAAATATCCTTATTTCTTCTTCTCAAAGAGTCATGTTCCTTAAATTTGGATATTTGTTTCCCACAGTAAAATTTCTTTGCTATTATGACCAATGTTTTTAGTATCATGAGATTGATCCAACATCATATGGGATTGTGGAGACGAAATGATTCAAATTTCCAAGATGAATACCTCACTTGGATGAATGAAGGTGCTAGCTTTGAGTAGTGTCAAAACCTTAGGGAAGAAGAACACTCAGGACTAAGAAAATATATCACCACTTGTCCACTGCAAGAAAAAATTTCAATGCGACAATGGCCTTTGGGAGTACATTTCATTGGATGGAGATCACACTCTAAAAGATGATTGTCTAATGCAATGAAAAGTGTATATATATTCTCACAATTCCCCTCAAAGTCAGACCCTATATTTGTGTCCTAGAATATTAATAATATTATACTATTTAATTATAAATTAATTATAAATTAATTATTAGTTTGAATAATTATGCTGAAATTGTGTTTTTAGTGTTTATGTATACATGAAAATATTCAGAAAAAAGTGTACTTTTTGTGACTAGTTAATTTCGAGAAAACATAAATACATAAGAAATTATGGTGCCTTTGTGTTTCTCTAGTGGTTATCCACTCATTGTACCAATTTCTCCCATGTCCTCTACTTCTTTTGGTGAATTCCTCTTTGATGATGTCCGATGTCAATGCAATGGACATTTATCCTCAGTGCGTTTATGAGCCAAAAGGAGACTCCATAAGTAAAAACCAAAAAGTAGCCTCAAATATATTATTGGGGGCCAAAATTTAGTAATTATATGACAAGCCAAGAAACACTGAACGTTAATCATCTTCACTTTAATATTGATTAAAAATTTCTTTGTATGATCAAATACTAAAGTGTCAAGTAGGGACATTTAAAGTTAGTCATCCATCAATATCACCTTTGAGAGTGCTTAGTAGTTAATACTTCCTATTACACACAGTAGATCACCAACTTCAAGTATAGTAATATAAACACAACAAAAACAAAATTAGAGGAAATGCTAGGAAATCAAATGTGACTAATCTTGATTCAAGAAAATACCAAGCCCTTCACATTAGGAAGGCATTCTTAGGCACTAAAATAGAAAATAATTCAATTGCATCATTTTCACCTTTTCTTTAATTTCTTTAATTGATAACATAAAGTTCATAAAAAAAATCATTGAAAAAGGTCTCAAAATCCTAACGAATGCTCGAGTGGTTGTCGTATCAATTGAACATAAAGGAAATCATTCGATATGCTTGAGGGAATCTTGATGACATCCACCATGTCTGAAAAATTATGAAATATTAGTAGTTTCTTACATTAAATAAACAATGTTGGCATATAATATTTTATTGTGTTTTTTTACTTCGTGTAACAAATTTATTGATATTTTATGATTATTGGTTTTGATTTCCATGCTAGCACTAGATTCATCATGCATGCTAGGATTTTTAGTTTTGCACACATCATATTGCTCACTTATAATTGTATAGAAAACAAAGAGTATGTGCAATGACATCTAGTGACATGTGGGTGTCTATTTTACTCAATGATATGCTTGACTTTTTAACCCATTCCAATACTACCAAAATGAAATTAAGAGAAACAAGGACACAAGAAGGACTATCAATAAATGAAATTAGAGACTTCAGAATGCAACTCAATTGTACCTGAATGTAATGATAAGTATTTGTAGCTTCCTGGGCATTGATAAGCATCGAATAACACTGTGAAAAATTCCTTGCGTTATGAGAATTTGGTTGCACCTACAGTAATCCTCTGTAGTAGTTCCTTGACTTGCCTATAGATATAATTTTAGAAACAATCATACTCCTACAATTATTCCCTATATGGATCATCTTTGTCCCCCCTATTGATAGTTATTTTTCAAGGCAATGGAATAGAACTCTCCAATTGCATCATTTCCTTTCAAAATAGTGCTTGAGTATTTCCAAGTGATTGTTGAACCAATCTCTACTCAGGTCCATGAAATCCTTGATTTGTCTCCATCGCACAAACCTCTTTTCATAATAAAATTATAAATCCCACATTTGCATTCCCCGTCCCCGACATACCAATTCTTTACAGTGGAATAATTTATCGTTGCTCCCTCGATGCAACAGAGATCCACTACTGTGGCATGGAGATGATTAGTGTCATAAAATGGTGCAGTGCATCCATAAATGCATGTAACAGAACTCCTCTCACCTCATAGAAATCCTCTCATCTACAACAATAAGGGTCCTCCCAAACTGCCTGGTATCCATCTCATTCATCCTAAAATAAATGGATATTTCCATGGGTGACAAAGTGTGCTTGGGGATTTAATCAAAGGATCTATCACTAAAAAGGAAAATACAATGCAACATAATAGTTATCAACAGGAGGAACAACACTGCCAAACTACTTCCTAACTAGATAAAGATACTTCCAAATTATGTCTTATAATGAACAAAATATAACCTCAACTACCTATACAGTCTATCTATGCATGGTAGCAATGAAAACATTATCAAAAACAACATCTACAATAATGTTGGTTAATCTCTTCTTCTAGTCAAGGGCATGCCTAACTTTTGAAAAGTATGAAGCAGGTTAGGGTCCACCTCATCCAGTGTCCTCTTCTTCTTCTACTCTCTCTGTTTAGGTTCATAATAATAACAAAGGTATTGGCAATTGATGGATGGGAAAAAGTTATCACACCATTTGGGTTCATCCATTTTTAATCATTGTTTGTAAGCATTGAATATAGATTAAAAAAGCCATTATGTTTCCTTCTTTTTAGCTGAAATTAACCTAAGATTTGGAGAGTTGTAAGGTTTAATGGATCTAAGTATATTCTACTTAAAATATAGTAACATGGTTTAAAACTGTATGCATTGAGATTAGAATCCAATGATGAAACATAAAATATTTTATGTTCATGATTACAAGAAATTTTAATTTCATGTAACAAAGTTTGAGGAAGATCTAGCATTTGCATCCTAAGATTTTATTTTCATGAATATAAGAAATTTTAAGTTCATGAAACAAAGTTTGAGGAAGGTCTAGCATTTGCATCGTACCAGAAAATTTGCTTGCATCACTCAAGCCCTTTGAATTTGGGCATGGTAGATTCCATTAGATAAACAATAACCCACTTAAAAAAAGGTGAAAGGAAAAAAGAAATCATGCATTATGACACTAGAAAAGTTAGGGAGGAGCGAGCTGATCTGTACAATAAGGACATGGAAAATTCTTACTTGTCCATTTTCTTTTGATCAATTTTTGGCCACAATCAAGATCTGCATTATCATAATCATTTAATCCTTTGTACAATAAGGACATACAAAATTGTTACTTGTGCATTCTCTTTTGATGAATTGTTGGACTGATTCGTACAATAAGGACATGCAAAATGCTTACTTGTCAATTGCCTATTGATGAATTTTTGGCCACAATCAAGATCTACATTATCATAATCATTAAACCCTTTGTATAGTAAGGACACACAAAATTCTTACTTGTACATTGTATTTTGATGAATTGTTGGCCGCAATCAAGATATGCATTATCATAATCATTAAACCATCAACTCTAAATAAAATTTATGCTTCCATAGTATCATTAAACCCTTTGTACAATAAGAACAAGAAAAATTCTTACTTGTGCATTTTCTTTTGATGAATTGTTCACCACAATCAAGATCCACATTATCATAATCATTAAACCCTCAACTCTAAATAAAATTTATCCTTTGATCATATAAATCCTGGAAATTCTTTACCCATAAGAAGAAAAATAATCTCTAGTAAAAAGGAAGAACTCTCCAGAGTCCAAAGTCATACCCATATGCAAATTACCAAAATCTCCATGCCCAATGACCTTACCCTTCATCCATCTAATCATTGATGCTCTCCTAAAGTGTCTCCCATGCAAACTCCATCTGCCATTCGAATCCCATGAAATTCGTATATCACGTTGATGGTCTTCCTTCTTTTGGTATTTCCACGCAATTCGTAGATCACATTGATGGCCTTCCTTCTTCTGGTATTTCCAAGTAGATATAGACAAGGCAGAGAAAAATGTTGTGCTGCAATGTGATGTTGTAATTTGTGAATATTTTATTTGAGCCCAATAATAAACTGGAAATTAAAAGAAAAGAAATATTTATAATGGAAAAATAAAATAATATTTATAATATAAAATAAATATATAAATTTCAATTGGGTTAAATGATTTATTTTTAATAAGAATTTGTTATTTTTACATAAGACGCTATATTAAAAAGAAGAACAAGTTAAAAATGATATTGGGATGAGTGTAAACATTTAAATATGACCTCAATTAATAATAAAAGGTTTAATTAATAAAAAAATAAAAAAATTCAATTTGTTATATTTTGATTTTGTTATTAGCTTGTGAATAGGCTTTGTTACAATACCATAGGCCAATACCATGGTTTATTAATATAACAAGTCCAAAAAGCATAACTTTTTTCACAGCCAAAATGTTTTATAACAATATGACAAGATTCTTAACAGTGGATATTCACCCCCACATTATGGTAGATATTATTAACTTGTAAAAAATAGCTTTTGTTACAATACCATCAGTCAATACCATGGATTATCAATACCACATTCCCAACAAACATAAATTATCCCACAATCAAAATATTTTATAACATTATTACAATATTGTTAACCATGGTATTCACCGTCAGTTTACCATGGATATTATTTTAATTTATTTTTACCACATTTTTTTTAATTGAATATAAAAGGGAAAATGTTACAATTTGAGATATATCTAAACCCACAATACCATGGGCCAATACTATGGCTTATTAATACCACATTCCAAAAACCATAACTTTTTTCATAGTAAAAATATTATAGTTTAATTTAATTTTACAACATTTTTTTTATTGAATCTAAAATGGAAAATGTTACAATTTGAGATATATCTAAACCCTCTATCCTCACAACTACTAAAAATATTCCCATAGAAATTAAATTAAGATTTTAATCAAATTAAGCTAAGATGGATGTATGTTGGTTCTTTATATATATATATATATATATATATAAATATATATATATATATATATATATATATATAATATATATATAAAATATATATAAAAGAACCAGCATACATCCATCTTCCCTAAGTATCCAAGCGTTGAGAGAAAGAAAACTCACTAATTATAATAGATTAAATATAGTGCATGTATTTTTAAAGTTTTTAATTTTTTTATTTTCTTTGACATGATGGATCCAAAATATAGGTTTAATATTTTACAACCAATTAATTTTTTTTAATTTAGATAATTTCTTAAACGCAATACAATGTGATCAAATTTAAGAGAGATCTGGGGAGGGGGTGGAGAGAGAGTGAGGTGGGAGAGAGGGAGCAAGAGGAAGGAAGAGAGAAGAGATAGAGAGAGAGAGAGAGAGAGAGAGAGATGGAGTTGGAGTGGGAAAGAGGAAGGAAAGAACAAAGACATAGAGAGATAGAGGTGGAGAGAGAGAGAGGTGTGAGAAGGGAGAGATGGAAAGAGAGTGAGGGAGAGAGGAGAGGAGGGGAGAGAAAGAATAGTAGATGATAGAGATAGGGACAGAAGGGGAAGGGAAAGAGATGGAGACATAGATATGGAGAAGGACAAGGAAGGCAGGAGATAGTGATAGATTTGGACAAAAGAGAGAGAGAGAGAGGGAGAGTGATTTAGGGTGGAGAGATAGAGGGAGGTGGGAGATAAATAATAGGGAGGAAGGAAGATAGAGATGAGGAGAGAGAGATGGAATTGGAGGGGGTAGGAGAGGGAGTGAACAAGAAAAACATAGAGGGAGAAAGGGGGAGAGAGAGGGGATGAAAATGGATTCATGGAGAGAGAGTGAGGGAGAGAGGAGAGCGGGAGGGAATAGAGAGAAGGATATATATAGAGAGGGACAGAAGGGGAAGAGAGAGAGAGAGAGAAGGGGAAGAGAGGCAGAGAGTGTGTGTGTATGTTTGGGGGGTGAGATAGAGAGAGGGAATAAAAAATAGACACAAATATAAATATACATATTATATATTATTATATACCCAACCTAGATCCATATTAACCCTATAACTATCAAGTGCCTAGAGGGATCCAATCTCTCAAGGTGCAAACATTTCCTCAAGTTTTATACTAGAAAAAAAAAGTTTACACCTCAAGAGATTGGAGCCGACTTGGCGCTTGATAGATCCGGGGTTAAGATGAATCTAGGCTGGTTAATATGAAATTAAAGTAGTTTTTATTTGATATTATAGCCTTAATTATTAAAACTTCCCTTCAAATTCATTTTAAATTGGAACTAGATCCAATTAGATTCAAAGAATATATTTTTAAAAAATACATAAAATATTTTTTATTAAAAAATATATTTTTAAAATTACAATTATTAGAGATAAATAATGCAAATTTCACTCACCTATACACATCTGAGGATGAAGAAGTGTTTACGGAAGGATAACCTTTCAACCAATATTTGTTGGGAAATACTCAGACGGGGGGGGGGGGGGGGGGGGGGTGAATCAGTCTTATCAGATCAATAATTTAATTTCGAAAACTAATTTGTATACATTACTTCAATTTAGTGAACTAGCGTGTATACACAACTGTACTTAATGCGACCAGTGTATATGCAGAGATCTTTTGATTTACCTAAATTATCATGTATTAAACTGTTGGCTCATATGGGCCTGACTAAGGTTCATAATAGTTATTTAGCCAAAAAAATCCCGCAACTACCGACCCTTTTGGCAATAGCCTCGGAGTGTGGACTGAGGTCTCACTTGAGGTAGTAGGGGAGGGTGTTGGAACCAGGTTTCCACACCCTTGGGAAGTATTGATGTGGTCTAGAGGGTTCGCACACCATTCAATGGCCTCGCGCCACTCTGCTTCCGTGTAGATCTAGAACAAGGCAATTCCTTAATACTTATTATTAATGAACTATTGTAGATCAATCTACGTTTTATGGTCTTTAAGCAAACATTTAACCGATATACCTAGTTCGCGCACTTAGAAAAGTTATGGATTTGCATCAATTCATAATATAAGCATAAGCACCCAGATGAAACAAATATATCAAACATAAATTAACTAAATCCACAATATTCCAGATTCAACACAGTATTTCAGAACCAACTTATCTTTATTCAATTCTTTTGCTAATAAAACCAGATCTTGCTTATGCACTCAGTTGTAGGGCTCTGTGTACACAGTTTCAGACTCTACCAGGCCTCTATGCACATAGCTACAAAGCCTCTACCTACTCCCCAACACCCTTGACTCAAATTTACAGACACAGAAGATATTGTCTTCACAAACCCATAGCACCAAGATCCATCAAAAACAAGAACTTCATTTTTACCTTAGATCCATACTCTATTTATACATTCCCATGGTGCGTGGACCAAGGGTAGGCGAACTTACTTCCTATTATTCTATTATATTTCTTGGGCGGACAACCCTTTGACTCGACCTATTACATTTCACGCTCTAGATATTTAAGAGATTTACAATATTATTACCCTAACTCCAAAAGTATTACACGAGACCTCCGCTACCCAACAGGCCCCCAACACAATCATCGTGACTTGTCCTGGGTCACTTGTTAGTGCGGCAAGATGCACTTCCTAGGCTTTGCGCTTCACCTTCCTGTGAGCGACGTACAACTCCCTCTTTGTCTCTTGCAATGCTTCTTCCACCTCTCACTCCAGTGCCACTACCAATTCACGCAACCGATACTACTCATTCTACTCTACTCAATTAACATAAAACACCCCCTCATGGGATTTTAGCTCTAGCTGGGGTGCCGCTTACACAAACTCCTCGTACCAACACAACCATTTTCCAATTTCGTATCTTCTGTATGCACTTTCTGTTGTAGCTTGTGTTGCAATTTTACAAGACCATTGCTATTGTCTGTGAGATCCCAATCTTCAAGGTGCATCAAAGACAATATATTAACTACAATTCCACCATTTGTCTCCATTTTTACGCCCTTTCCCTTATCTTTCATGGTTCATTGTCTAGCCCATGGGTGAAGTTGCGGCATCCGGACTAGTTCTGCTTCTTGTCTATAAATTTACGACACATCCCCTACTGTCGATGCTGAACTCTGCATGGTGCCCACACCTATCAACACCGTCATTTTCAAAAAGCCCGGCACCTCTAATGGCCAGATCACAACCCTTGGCCTTACTCCTTGAGCATAGATAATGAAGAGTTTGATAGTGGCAGGAAGGCAGAATAGCTTACAGTGCTCAGAAGTGTAACTCATCCAGTGGACACCCCCCTATGATTTATAAGAGTCTGGAATTTCAAATTCATTGGTTCCCACTTTTTTTGATGCCCTCATGCTAGGCCTGCGACAGTTTGTTATAGATCTGGCTCATACCCCATCTCTTAATTACCCGTAGCCCGCTCCCTTTTTCCATAACTCAGACATCTTCTCATGAAAAGTGATAGCAATGGTCACCTCTCTACTTTTCAACACAATAGCGTAGCCATTTCCATGTAGCCACGACCCTTGGGACAGATCAAATCTCCGCACACCCTGCTTGTCATGTAGCTGCTCGCCAGACTGCTTTAACATCTCGCGCTCTCTTTCAACTGGCTGGAGCAGTGAGACTGTCTTTTGAGTAGTTAGTCAGGTGGTTGGCCCAACCATGTAGAGCTTCAGGCAACTGCCTTTTACTCTTAATGGGAAGGGGTGTCCATTGAGCTTAGCAAGTTGGACCGCACCTCCATCTGTAACTTCTTTGACTACATAAGGTCACAACCAGTGCATGGGGAGCTTACCAGGGAATTTTTCAAACTTGCTGTCGTATAGTAGGACTAGATCATTTTCTTTGAATATGCGCAACTTGATATGGCAATCATGCCAAGCCTTCTCTCGTTGCTTTTGTACTTGCTGATGAAATCCTGTGAGAAATTCCTCCTCCTCTAGTTCCTCTAGTTGTGCAATCTTGTCTTCTAAAGTCGTGCGGTCTGCCATTCCTATCACTGCTGCTATTTGTAAACTAGGTACAATGTACTCCATAGGCATGATGGCTTCCTTTTTGTAGACTAACCGGAAAGGTGTTTGGCCTGTCTACAGGTATGTGTAAATCCCAATCGTTGCACTATGCATTACATACCTTGGCCAACGTTGACTCCAAAATTTTGTAAAATGCTTCAATGGTCCCATTTTCTTGCGGATGGTATGACATACTCTATTGATGGTATATCTGAAATTCCTCAGTGAGCACACTAATAGTATCATTCAGGAAATACATTCCGCAATGGCTAATTAGAATTTTCGGGCATCCAAATCATGTCAACACATCCTCGAACAAGAATTTCATAGCTGTAGTGGCCATGCAATCTTTAACTGGCCATGCTTCCACCCATCAGGTCAAGTACTCTGTGGCTATGATGATATACTGTGCCCCCATCTTTCCTGGGGTGTGATCGGCCCCACAAAATCAATCACCCATTTCTCAAATGGTTGTAGCATTGTGTATGGCTTGAGTGGCATTTCATCCCTCCATGATGTTTTCCCAGTCCATTGACATACGTTGCAAGCCCAACAATATGCTTTTGAATCTTGATGTAGAGTTGGCCACCATAGTCCAGTGCGAAGAATCTTTTGTGCCGTGGCATGGCACGCATAATGTCCTCCAGCAACCACCCCCCTCCATGTGCTTCAGCTAGAATCTATCCTCTCTTGAATTCAGGTACATATCTGCATAATATTTCGTCGTTCCCCATTTTGTAGAGGTGCCCTTAAATAATAGTAAAATCTGTTGCGTGTATCACCAATTCTTTCTTTTGCAGAACGGAATATTCCTATGGCACAGTTCCTGTGGTTAAGAAGTGGATTATATCCTCAAAATGGCCATCTGTAATGGACACCACATACATCTATGCATCCAATAGTCCTTCCTCTAGGTTTATGGGATCTTCGCCATTCTCAATCCGGGACAGGTGATCTGGGCCTACGTTTAGACATCCCAACTTTACGAGGACTTTGAAGTCATATTCTTGAAATAACAGCAACCACCTACAAATTTTCCCCCCCAACATAGGCTTGGTCACTAGGTGTTTTAGTGTAGAGTGGTCAATATACATATTAAAGTGTCCTCCGAGCAAATAGTGGTGGTATTTTTGGAGTGTGTATACCATCACCAATCCTTCTCATTCAGTAGTTGAATAGTTCCTCTCAACTTTTGACGACCAGCGACTTGAGAATGCGATCGGGTGATCAATTCCTTCCACTCCTTCTTGCATGAGTGCTTCTCCCAACACGATAAATGACGCGTCAACATGCACGTGAAATTCGATGTCCCATTTTGGAAAGACAAATGGGGCTGATGCCATTTTTTCCTTAAGTGTTTCCATACTTTTGTTACATTCTTCATTCCAACAATACATAACATCATTTTTTAGTAATTGTTCCATTGGTGCCATGATTTGTGCATAGCTCTTTATGAACTTCCGATAGTAACCAGTGTTTCCCAGTGTGGTGTGCAATTGTTTAACACATTGCGATGCTTGCAGGTTGAGTATGTCATCTCTCTTTTCTGGATCCACCATCAGACCTTTATTATAAACCACATGGCCGAGAAGGTTTCCGAAAGGAACGAGGAAAGTACACTTCTTTAGGTTAAGCACAATTTGGTGTTGTCGATAAGTATCCAACATTAACTGTAAGCTCATGGTATGTTTCTTAACTAGCCCAAACATGGTCCAATCATCAAGATACACCTCTAAGAATTTGTGTATAAACTCTTTGAATGCCACTACCACAATGCGTGAGAATATTTCTGATGCATTCTTTAGGCGAAAGGGCATCACTGTATACCGAAAGTAGCCCCATTTGATAGCGAATGTTGTTTTACTCCTATCCTCCAGTGCAATCTTGATCTAGTGGTACCCCAAGCAGCCATCCGTAAAGGAGTAGGCTTCTTGTCCTCCCACATTTTCCATTACTTCATCTATAAATGGCGTTGGAAATGGATCATTAACACATGCATAATTGAGCTTCCGAAGATCCACGTAGATGTGAATTTCACCTTTCTATTTTTTTCTCCTAGACAATGTTAGGACTTACCCAGTCGGACTCCTCCACTAGTTCAATTATCTCGGCTGCAAGCATCTTGTCCAATTCTTCACAGACCTTCTCTTTGTATTTTGGATTCAATCGGTAAGGCCACTGCTTAACTGGCTTCACATCTGGCTTCAAGGTTATCTTCATCACTCCCAAGTTGTTGATGATCCCTTTCAACTTCGTGATCTTAGTTGGGAATAAGTCTTGATATTCTTGAAGCAATTCTATGACCTTCTCCACTTTGGCATCATCCCAATAGTCCCCAAGCATTGCATACTTCATCTCTTCCTCCATTCTGATATTTATTTGTTTTGTTTTCAATGGCGCAGTGATGTCTGGATCCTTGATTTCTGGTTCGCGAACCTCGCAACTCCCCTTTGTTTCCAGAATATTGATATTCCTAGGGCCGTCCTCATCATCTTCTACCTACACATTGTAACATTCCAGGGCCTGGCTCAACTGTCTTGACCAGTCTAGCTACATGATTTCTTCTGGTTCCAATGGTATTTTGAAGATAGTGGCCTTCACCAGCTGCAACGCATCATCCACCATATCCATCCATTGATCTTTAAAGAGGAATGTTAACATAAAACCCTCACGCAAGATATCCCTTTCACCTATACTATGTTGGAGCTCAGTTTCAATATACCAGTTCCTCTGAATGACATCCAGGGTATGATAAAATAAGTGTACCCACTTCGATTGATGCTCTTCTCCATAGACTTGGATCCATATGGTAAGGTGCATGCATAGGTTATCATGTCCCTCGTATTTCTCGATTATTCATAGTTCCAAGTTCCAAAATCTTATCTGCATCATGGGCTTGTAGCTGCACCAATCGTCGAAAGTTCCTTCATGTGTGCCTCACCAATGCATAGGTGTCATGTGCAATGCCCATCGCAATGCATCAAATAGTTGGGGCTCTAAAACTACGCTTTCAAATTTGGTCAAGAATTCCTCTACCACTTTGAGCCCATCATACATTAGCAGTTCACGATATTGAGCTTTGGCACAATACAATGACTTAGTCATCATATTGCTGTTTGATATGGTACCCCGTTCAACCAATTATGCCACCACTCGTCTTCCTCATCTGAATCTTCAGTGCAAGATTCTGCATGCCCTCACGATATTCTTCCTCCCATAGTCAGATTGACCCAATCTTGATTCTGTGCGGTAATTTTGTAGATACAGTCTAATTCATCATCACTTCCTTCATTGTGCACAGGCTTAGTGTAACGCAGTCATTCAACTGGGTCTAGCGGAATGACTACACGAAGTGACTTCTTCTCAAATATCATTTTCGGCTTATTTAAATTAATAACCCCATTAATATTAGTGGCCCAATCTATCCCTAACAATGTAGGATAAGGGCTACTTTCATCCATGATTTCTATTACCTCAAAGTCCATTCCAGTGCTTGCACCTTCTATGTCTACTGTAATTCCTTGTTGTCTTCCCATGGGCATAATCTTCTATTAATTCACCATCTGCAATTGAATAGGAGACCATTGTAGTGTGCGTTTAGCCGTGCGTTTCCAAGTCTCTTTAGGTAGTACATTTGCATCTGAGCCCAAGTCTAGAATGATCTGATCCATCTCAAAGTCACCAATCTGCGCTGTTAGTCGCATTTCCTGCCCAGTCCACGATGCTTGTTTCCCTAAATTTTTAGACCATGTGAGGTTAAGAAGTGGATTATATCCTCAAAATGGCCATCCATGATGCACACCGCATACAACTAGGCATCTAATAGTCCTTCCTCTAGGTTTATGGGCTCTTTGCCATTCTCAATCTAGGAGAGGTGATTTGGGCTTGTGTTTAGACGTCCTGAGTTTACGACGACTTCGAAGTCATATTCTTGAAATAACAACAACCACCTACAAATTCGCCCCCCCAACACAGGCTTGGTCACTATGTATTTTAGTGTAGAGTGGTCAATATACATCTTAAAGTGTCCTCCAAGCAAATAGTGGCAGTATTTCTGGAGTGTGTACACCATCGTAAATACTTCTCGTTCAGTAGTGGAATAGTTCCTCTCAACTTTTGACAACCGACGACTTGGGAATGAAATTGGGTGATCAATTCCTTCTACTCGTTCCTTGTGAGTACTTCTCCCAACGCGATAAATGACACGTCAACATGCACGGGAAATTTGATGTCCCATTTTGGAAAGACCAATGGGTTGATGCCTTTTTTTCCTTAAGTGTTTCTAGACTTTTGTTACATTCTTCATTCCAGCAATACATAGCATCCTTTTTTTAGTAATTGTTTCATTGGTGCCATGATTTGTGTGTAGCTTTTTATGAACATTGGATAGCAACCAGTGTGTCCCAGTGTGGTGGACAGTTGTTTGACACTTCGCAGTGCTTGCAGGTTGAGTATGTTAGCTCTCTTTGGTAGATCCACCATCAAACCTTGCATACAAACCACATGGCCGAGAAGCTTTCCAAAAGGAACGAGGAAAGTACACTTCTTTAGGTTAAGTACAATTTGGTGCCATCGACAAGTATCCAACATTAACTATAAGCTTGCAGTATGTTTCTTAACTAGCCCAAACACGGTCGAATCATCATGATATACCTCTAAGAATTTGTGTATAAACTCTTTGAATTTCACTACCACAATGTGTAAGAATATTCTGGTGTGTTCTTTAGTCTAGAGGGCATCACCCTATACTTAAAGCAACCACATTCGGTAGCGAACATTGTTTTACTCCTATCCTCTGGTGTAATCTTGATCTAGTGTTACCTCGAGCAGTTGTCCATAAAGGAGTAGGCTTCCTGTCCTCCCACATTTTCGAGTACTTGATCTGTAAATGGCGTTGGAAATGGATTGTTAACACATGCATCATTGATCTTTCGAAGATCCACGCAGATGTGAATTTCACCTTTCTATTTTTTTCTCCTGCACCACCATAGGACTTACCCAGTCGGACTCCTCCACTAGTTCAATTATCCAAGCTGCGAGCATCTTGTCCAATTCTTCACGGACCTTTGATTTGTATTTTGGATTCAACTGATAAGGTCGTTGCTTAACTGGCTTTGGATCCAGCTTCAAGGTTACCTTCATCACTCCCAAGTTACTGATGATCCCTTTCAACTCTGTGATTTTAGTTGGGACTAAGTCTTGGTATTCTCGAATCAATTCAATGACCCTTTCCACTTTGGCATCATCCTAATAGTCCCCAAGCATTGCATACTTAAGCTCTTCCTCTATTCTGATGTTTGTTTGTTTTGTTTTCAACGGTGCAGTGATTTCTGGATCATCGATTTCTGGTTCGCAAACCTCATGACTCCCCTTTGTTTATGGAATGTTGATATTCCTAGGGTCATCCTCATCATCTTCTACCTACACATTGTAACATTCCAAGGCCTGGCTCAACTATCTTGAACAATCTAGCTACATGATTTCTTCTGGTTCCAGTGGTATTTTGAAGATAGTGGCCTCCACTAGCTGCAATGTGACATCCACCGTATCCATCCATTGATATTCAAAGAGGAACGTTAATAAAAAAACCCTCACACAAGATATACCATTTGCCTATGCTATGTTGGATCTCAGTTTCAATATCCAAGTTCCTTTGAATGACATCTGGGTTATGATAAAATAAGTGTACCCACTCCGGTTGATGCTCTTCTCCATAGGCTTGGACCCATATGGTAAGGTGCATGCGCGGGTCATCACAACCATCATATTTCTTGTTTATTTGTAGTTCCAGGTTCCCAAATCTTATCTGCATCATGCGCTTGTAGCTACACTAATCATCGAAAGTTCCTTCATGTGTGCCCCACTAATGCGTAGGTGCCACGTGCAATGCCCATCGCAACGCATCAAATAGTTGGGGCTCCAGAACGTTTCTTTCAAATTTGGTTAGGAATTCCTCTACCACTATGAGCCCATGATACATTGGCAATTCGTGATCCTGAGCTTTGACACAATACGACGACTTAGTCATCATATTGTAGTTTAATGTGGTACCATGTTCAACTAATTATGCCACCACTCATCTTCCTCCTCTGAATCTTCAGTTCAAGATTCTGCATGCCCCCATGATATTCTTCCTCCGGCAGTTAGATTGACCTAATCTTGATTTCTTGTAGTAATTTCGTAGAGACAGTCTAATTCATCATCACTTCCTTCGTTGCACATAGGCTTAGTGTAATGCGGTCCTTCAGCTGGGTCTAGCAGAATGACTATGCGAAGTGACTTCTTCTCAAATATCATTTTCCAATTCTTTAAATTAATAACCCCATTAATATTAGTGGCCCAGTCTATCCCTAACAATGCAGAATAAGGGCTACTTTCATCCACGATTTCTATTACCTCAAAGTCCATTCGAGTGCTCGCGCCTTCTATATCTACTGTAATTCCTTGCAGTATTCCCATGGGTAGAATCTTCTATTGATTCACCATCCGCAATTGAATAGGAGACCATTGTAGTGTTGGTTTACCCATTCATTCCCAAGTCTATTTAGGTAGTACATTTGCATCTGAGCCTAAGTCTAGAATGATCTGATCCATCTCAAAGTCATCGATCTGCGCCATTAGTCGCATTTCCCGCCCAGTCCACGACGCTTGTTTCCCCAATTTTTTGACCACGTGAGGTTCCCTCAACTCTGCACACCTAGTTATAAATTCTTGTAATCCTTTAACCGCCCTATTGTTGCGAAGAAATTTTATGCATGTCTCTAGAAGGTTAGTTAGCATTGAGGGATCCCTCTCCCATCAGGTTGATCCTTACTACCTGGGGTAGAGACTTCTACGAAGCTCTTCCTAGCTTCCAGATCTGTTTTCTTGCAAATCCTGGCATCATCCTTGGTTACTTTCCTCTTATCCTTCCCTGTAGTTATGCCACTTCTGAGCACCATGTTTATGTTTGGGTCTTGCTAGCGTGGTTTGGCTGTCATCATTTGGATATTCTACATCATCGTCGATTGTGCTGTAATCTTCTCCCGTATCTATGCTATCAGTGTGGGGCAATCTATCATTTCATAATCGAATTGCTCGTGTTATAGGCATGATATTCTAGTCGCATTGGTACAGTCCCATGTGTAGTGTCCTGGTCCTCTACAATTGTAACAGATTAGCTGTCCTCGACACCTTCCTAGCCCCATTCCTCTTCGTCCTTGTCCACATCCCTAGCACTCGCTACACATTATTACTGTAGCTAGATCCTGACCTTGCGCTTCAGTATGCATTTTGTAGGTAGGTGACCAGTCCATTAATAACTGATAACTACAGTAGTCTCACTCCTCACGGCCCACCGATTTACAAAAGTTGAAAAATAACTGTTGGGTGGTCTAGTTAAGTTATGTTAGTAGATGACAGTTGTTCGTGTTGTGCTTTCCTCCCACCTGACAGATTACACACTAGAGTGAGGGTGTCGTGCTCGTCCCTGCTTGTGCCTCTAGTTGTAACGACGTTGGTCCCTCCGATGCCACATAATTCACAAAATCTGGACAATGATCCTTTTCATGACCGTAGCTTCTACAGTTTATACACCACACTTCCTCTTTGACGTCTGACCAAGGCACCTTTTCCTTTTTTAAACTCTGCATTTTGAAACACAGGTTTTGTATTTGCACGTGGATTTGTTGAACTTCCAACCCTGGATCCTGTATTGGAATTTCATGCAACCTCATCGTTGTTTCTAATGCTTCAGCTTGGGTTGAGATCTTATGTTGTGACAACACCATCCTTAGATGTGGTGTCAATGATGCCACAAACCATGCATAGCGTTGTGCATCTGACAACATCATGTTTTCCTCATGGATTGCACTTTTCAATCTCTGATCTAGATCCCACGGAATTTCACTAGGCATCATCGTGATCTCCTTGAACCCTATGATTGACTACGTTTCTAATTTTAGCTTGCTAAATTGCTTTTTCAATTCAGCCTAGATATCCATTGTCCTCGCATTTGGGTGATCACTTGAGTACTTTATATACCATGTTAGTGCATGGTTCTACAACACGCTAACTAGGGTAGCCTTTTTGAGGTTGTCGTTTGTAACTCCATGCGCTGGCCATACTATAATTACCACAAACCAAAATTGTTTTGGATCTTCACTTCCCACTCCTTTGAATACCGACAACTAAATCATGCTCATCATGTTTAACTTTTGGTTTACGCGTCGATGTGCTAGGACCTTCTATGAACTTGTACCACTTCTAATTCAATGAATCCTCACACCCTCTCTTCGTAGGATTCTAACATTCTGACATCAAACATCCATTAGGCATATCCTAGTCCTGGTAAAGAAACCATTTGTTGGATTATATGGGCCTGACCCAGGTTTGGATGAGTTATTTAGCTAAACAAATCCCGTAGCTACTGGCCCTTTCAACAATAGCCTGCAGAGCGCGGACTAAGGTCTCACCCAAGGTAGCAAGGGAGGGTGTTGGAACCAGGTTTCCACACCCTTGGGATGTCTTGATGTTGTCTGGAGGGTTCGTGTGTCGTTCAGGGGCCTCGCACCACTCTGCTTCCACGCAGATCCAAAACAAGGAAATTCCTTAATACTTATTATTAATGAGCTATTATAGATCATTTCTATGTTTTATGGTCTTTAAGAAAACATTTAATAGAGATACCTAGTTTGCACACTCAAAAAAGTTATGGATTTGCATCAATTCATAATATAAGCATAAGTGCCCAAATCAAACAGATATATCAACCATAAATTAACCAGATCCACAATATTCTAGATTCAACACAGTATTTCAGAACCAACTTATCTTTATTCAATTCTTTCACTAATACAACTCGATTTTCCCCGTGCACTCAGCTGTAGCGGTTTGCGCACACAACTGCAGACTCTACTAGGCCTCTGCACACATAGATGCAGAGCCTGTACCTACTCCCCAACACCATTGACTCAAACTTACAGACACAGATGATACTGTCTTCACAAACCCATAGCACCAAGATCCATCAAAAACAAGAACTGCCTTTTTCCTTCGTAGCCACACCCTATTTATACATTCCCATGGTTCACGAACCAAGGGCAGGCCAACTTACTTGCTATTATTCTATACTATTTCTTGGGGTGACAACCCTTTGAATCAACCTATTACATTTCGTGCTCTACATATTCAGAGATTTATAATATTATTACCCTAACTTAGAGGCTTTAGGCCCCAAAACTATTACGCGGGACCTCTACTACCCAACATGAACTTTAATTAATATATCATGATTCCATTAGATAGTGCAGTAAAAATAGAATAAAGCATCGCACATAACAAACACACATAAACACCAAGATATAAGGTGGAAACACAATGTGGGTGAAAACCACTTGTTGCTATTGTCTCTGACTTCTTTTAATAATAAGAAAATTATGTTTACAATTTTTGTACTGGTGTAGTCTTATACCAGTACGCAGGCTTCTACCTGTAGAAAGCTACAACCTTCTCTCATTCTCCAGCTTCTACTGGAAGGGAGCTACAACCCCCTACCTCTTGTACTAGCCATTATGTTTGCTTTGTACGTAGGTGCTGACCTACAAAAGGCTACGACCTTCTCTTTTTCTTCCAGGGACCACGTTTCATAAATTTTCAGACTAGATCCATCAACAACATCATAAGTGTAATTCAATCATCAAATATATCTACATCAACCAATCACCTTTTGAACCAACCATAACCAAATCAATCAATCACTTTGATAACCCATCAATCTAATCATTCAGAATACTATCACTAGAATACAGTAACCAAAACCTAGACAATAACCCAGAACTATGCAACAATGAAAATCAACAACTAAAACATATTTATAAGGTATACGCTACTTTCATGTGATGAACCTGCATGTATACGTGCTTCCCTCAAAGCCAACCAACATATACATTTGTAAATATTAATTCATAATTATGCAGCTATACCAGACTTCATTTATACCTAGATCATATCATTTACAAAATAATATATGAATCAATATTCAGATCTAGAATATTCATGAGCAAAAATACATAATGATAGTTCATTTTACACCATAAGATCTTGATCCATCATTAGATCTAGTACCTCATCATCCACTAAGGTTCATCCTTGATTCAAATCCAATAATGCACAATAACCCAATAACTTCCATACTAGATCTCACACTTCATCAAATATTTGATACTTGCACACTTTGGCCTAATGATCTTCTCCTCCTTTTATAGTTCTAGGCCTTTCTCAATTCCATGGGCCAAAACCATTTAGGACCAATACCTTAGACCCAATACCTGGGGTCAATACCTCAGACCAGATACCTTGGACCAATACCATGGATCAAAATATCATGGACGCAATACTTCGGACCAAAAATTTAGTTTTCCAAGGTATACATACTTTACCTTCCATGAAAGTGTGTGTGTACATATATGTGCCTTTTATACAGTGAACTGTGTGTATACTTAGCTTTGTCAATGTTGAACCTCCTTATACCTCTCTTTCTTCATTCTGTGAAGACTGATCTATAATTGTTTGTTGTTTGCCTACTATACTGTGATCTTTCATCTGAGTGAGTTGCCTTCTGAACTGATTCCTTGAAGCTGCCTTGCATTGCATTCTGTCTCATCTGATATCTCTTTTGTAGATTCATCTAGTTATCATATACAAGTGAGTTTTTCTACTACATGTGGGTTGCCATCAACTACAACACATACATCATAATGCCAACAATCTCCTCCTTTGGACTTGATGGCAACAACAACCATGCCAAGTCACTCTACCCCTTTTCCATCAAGGGAAAAGGGTCATGCTCCCCCTGAGTGCACGTTGAATTCTCTGATATGTTGAAGTGTGTTGATTAAGCTCCCATGGTGGAGTCCATGCTCCCCTAAGCATAAGTAAGGTCTGCAAAAAGATGTTCTAGAAGAGGAACATGACTCTATACATACATCACAAATGACCATCCTATTAAAGACTCATACATACATCAATCTCCCAACTAAGTGGGGATATACCAAATTTGACTCATGCACCCAACCAAGTGGCGATATACCAATTGTTTATAGATGTCAAAAATAAAAAACATTACATCATCCATCCCATGCATAGTGCAGTTACAAATTATGTCTTTTCATGACCTTTACAAACAAAGACCAAATAATTTAAACAAGACCATGATAGTCATCAACAACTATCATATGATCTACACCATTAGTAGCATTATCCAAACCAGCACCCTGTATATGTCCATTTTTAGTTCTCAAAATATCAACCATGACATGCCATCAACCATGTTCTCCCCCTGAACCTGTTCCACCTATTCACTATCAGATATGATCATTGCATATGTCAGTAAGAAATATCAACGAATCATCAATCAGATATATATCAGCAGATTGAAACCATCATCAAACAGAGTAGATAATTGATAGAACCATAGCTGACCCCCTTCCCCTTTTAGTCTGTCCCCCTTCTTTTCTTCAAACCAACATGAACGCGATTGTGCCTATAGAAACTCTCATATGTACATGACCACGCTTCATGCAACTCGCGTATAACCACATTTCTCTTAAAAGTAGGATTTAACAATAGGATGATGCAGAAAATACTCCCAACTTTTGTTTAAGATATTCAAGTGTCTCTCTCGGCAGTGGCTTAGTGAATATATCAGCAACCTGTTCTTTGGAGGGAACATACTCCAATTTGACCTTTTGTTCAAGAACTTGTTCACGTAGGAAATGATATTTTATGGGTATGTGCTTGGTCTTGGAGTGCATGACTAGATTATTTGAAATACTAATGGCACTTGTATTATCACATAGAATGGATATGGGTGGAGTACATGTGATATGAATATCTTGGAAGGTTTGCATCTTCCAAATTAATTGTGTGTAGCAAGATGCAGTAGCCACGTATTCTTCTTCAGTTGTAGATAATGCAATTAAACTTTGTTTCTTGCTGAACCAAGACACTAACGTGGAACCCATATAGAATGCACCACCACTAGTGCTTTTTCTATCATCAACACTTTCTGCCCAATCTGCATCTATATATGCATGAAGTGTAAGATCTATATCTCTAGGATACCATAAGCCAAAGTTCTGTGTTCCTTGATGATGTTTGAAAATCCTTTTGCCCACCTGAAGTTGTGATTCCTTTGGTTTTGCTTGGAATCTTCCAACTATTCCTACTGCATGCACGATGTCAGGTCGAGTGCCTGTTAGATAAAGTAGACTGGAAATCATGGATCTCTAAGTTGGTTGATGTACCACTGTTGATTCATCATTTGAGGTGAGACTGCATCCTGTTACCATTGGGGTACATATTGGTTTAGAATATTCCATGCCATACTTTTTCAGGATCTGTTTGAGATATTCGGTTTGTGAGAGGAAAATAACATCTTTATTTTGCTGAACTTCTCGACCAAGAAAGTAGGTAAGCTCACTAAGCAAGGACATTTCAAATTCTTGCTACATGACCGAAGAAAAATTATTACTCATGGATTCTTCGTTTCTACCAAAACTGATATCATCAACATAAACAACAATTATTAGCAATTTACCAGTGTCAATGTTTGTATATAGATTACTATCGACTAACCTCTTTGAAAATTCTTGTTGGTGGAGATATTTGTCAAGACGGTAATACCAAGCCCTTGGAGCCTATTTTAGACCATAGAGAGCCTTTCTGAGTTTGCATACAAGATTTGAATCATTTCAAAGATTGACTCCTTCTTGTTGTTCAATATAGACTTCTTCTTCTAAGTCTCCATTAAGAAAGCCAGTTTTACATCCATTTGGTATACTTTGAATTTTTGAAAACTAGAAAGAGCAAGAAACATTCTTGTGGCTTCAAGTTTAGCAACAGGTGCAAAAGTTTCTTCAAAATCTATACCTTCTTATTGAGCATATCCTTTGCAAATGAGTCTGGCCTTGTTTCTGATAACTTCTCCATTTTAGTTCAGCTTGTTTTTGAATATCCATTTTGTTCCTATGATATTCTTATCATGAGGTCTAGGAACTAATTCCAAAGTTTTATTCTTTTCAATTTTCTCAACTTCTTCATTCATGGCCTTGACCCAACATTCATCTTTGCATGCTTCATTTACAATTTGAGGTTCAGTGGAAGAGAGTAATGCTAGATAGCTTGAGGCTTCGACAATAGTTCTTCTTATCTGCACACCTACCCCTTTTTCCCCTAAAATTTGAGTTTCTCGATGATTTTTCTGAACATACCTGGATGGAGTCTTTTCTTCTATCGTTATCTCTTCTTCTGGTGCTTCATTGGTTTCTTCTTTAGAATCAGTGTGATTTGATGTGGGAAAATGATCCTGATCTTCTTCATTGTCATAATCTTTGGTTTTTATCTATTTTGGATTTTTGCATGCTTCATCAACCACAACATCAATACTTTCAATAATTTTCCCAAGTCTTTTATTATAACACTTATATCCTTTACTTCGGGAAGAGTAGCCCAGAAGAATACCTTCATCTGCTCTGGGTTCAGACTTACCAAGTTTTTCATCATTCCTTTTGATGTAACATTTTCTTCCAAAAAAATTGAAGTATTTTATGGTAGGAGTCTTACCATACCAAATTTCATGTGGAGTTTAAGTGTTGTTTACCCGAACATTTGCTTGGTTGAGAATAGTGACGGGGCTGAATGCAACTTCACCCCAGAAGGTTGCAGGAGTTCGAGATTCATCTAGCATAGCACGAGCCATTTGTTGAACAGCTCTGTTAATCCTTTCTACAACTCCATTTTGCTAAGGAGTCCTTGCAGTGGAGAACTGCCTTTTTATTCCATGTTGTTCACAAAATTCAAAGAATTTATCCGAGGTAAATTCCCCTCCTTGATCAGATCTGAGGCATTTGATTTTTCAATCTGATTCATTTTCAACCAAAGCTTTGAAGGATTTGAACTTTTCAAATGCTTCGTCTTTATGCTTCAGAAGACCTATGCAAAACATTCTAGAAAAATCATCAATAAACAATATAAAGTATTCTTCTCCGTGAGGTGACATTTTGCTTGATGGTCCACATAAATTAGTATGAACAAGTTCAAGAGGCTTACTAACTGAACCTTCCTTTTCGATGAAGTGAGATCTGGTTTGCTTACCAAATTGACATGATTTGCATATAGTATTTTTAGGAATGTTAATATCTGGAAGATCATGAACAACCTGGAACCTACATGCTTTTCTTATTTCAGAAAAGCTTAGATGTCCCAATCTTCTGTACCATAGCCAGCTTTCATCATTTTTGCTTAGATAGCATTGTTGTTGTCCTCCCTTGAGTATGTACAGCTTGTTTGGAGTTCTTGTACCTTTGATCATGATTTCTCCTGTATCAAGCTCACGAGCAACACATCCATTTGATTGAAACACTACTTTATTTCCGTGATCACACATTTGACTGACACTCAACATGTTATGCTTTAATCCATCAACATACATAACATTCCCAGCTTTAACATTTTATTTCAAGAAAACAGAGCCTTTAACTTTTATGACAACAAGAGTGTCATTTCTGAATGAGACACTCTTTTCCTTTTCTAAGGCATTATATGACTGTAGTTTTTCTTTGTCACCTCTCATGTGTTTTGAGCATCCACTATCAATGTACCACTGGTTTTCTTCTCCTTCTGCATACAAGGCTATACCACATCTTTCTGTTTTCAGTTTTTTCTTTCTCCATATTTTGGGATTTAATGGAGTTTGCTCCTTTTGAGATATTATCTAAAATTTACTCCTGCATTCAGATTCTTCATGGCCAAAGTTTTTACAGATTGAGCATTCTATTTCATTTTCAAGAAGAGAAAAGTTATTATAGGAGCTTTTCTTGATCCTTGTCACATTCCTTTGATTTCGTGCTTCTCTAGTCATGATGGTTTTGTAAGAAACACATTGAGTAGCTTTGTGTCCAAAATTATGACATGAGAAACATTGACCATTAAAGAAGTTCCTACAATTATCGAATCTATTGACCTAGTGATTGTAGTTTCTATTGATATTCATCTTTGAAGCAAATAGAGTATGATTCACCTCAAGTTGGTGGTGGCTTTTGTTCATCCTTGAAGTAAATTGAGCCTGATTTACCTGGTGATCTACTTTATGCCCTTGCTGACGATTGTCAAACTGTTCACTGTTATTTTCTACATCAAGATAGCTTTTAGTGGAGGTTGATGACTTCTGTGATTCAGATACTTATTCAGTATATCCAAGACCTATCTTTATCAGAGGAGAACGTTGCACTTTGATAATTTCATTTAAGGTTTCTTATCCTTTACCAAATCTATGATTGAGAGATTTTGATTTCTCAAGATCCTTTCTTAGACCCATAGTTTCAAATTCTAGTTTTTCATTGTGTTTTTCTCTATCAGCAAGTTGGTATGTCAAGGTATCTATAATCATATTATTTTCTTCTAAATAGATTTTGAGTTTAGAGATTTCTTCATAAAGGTCATCTTCAAAAGCCATTAGAAGTCTATAGTCATTACTATTTTCATCTTCATCACTATTTGATAAATCATCGCTATCTTCATGAGTATAGTAACTCTTTTTACTTACACTTTGTTTTCTATTCCATTTTGCAGATTCCTTCCCTTTATCATTTTTATCTTTATGAGGACATTTGGCAGCATAATGACTTACTCTACCATAGGCAAAACATTTGAAAGTTAGTTTACCTCTGAATCTTCCGGAACCCCGTTGAAGCTGCTTGGCAAAGTTTACTTCCTCTTCTTCTTTTGAAATATGTTCTAATTCATTGAGTTCTTCTTTTATTTTTGCTAAAGCTTTAAATGCAGCTTCTCTCATATATGATGGACGTCCTTTTCTCATCTCAAAGGTAGTTAAGGTTCCGTAAAGTTGTGTCATAGCAATAGTTTGTAGATCCTACTTTTCTTCTATGGCAGATACTTTTGATTCATATTTAGTAGATAAGGATCTTAAAACTTTTCAACTAAGGTAGCTTCCTTTATCTCTTCATCCAGATTCTTCATGCAATTAACAACCTCATCTATATGTAAGAAGTAACTGGCTATACTTTCATCATTGTGCATATTGAGAGTTTCATATTGAATTCTGAGAGTTTGCAATTTAGCACATTTTACCTGAGAGTCTCCTTCATAGCTTAGAACGATTTTGTCCCATACTTCTTTGGTTGATTTGAGCTACATAACTTTGACAAACTCTAATTGAGAAAAACTTCCCAATAATGCATTGACAGCCTTTGCATTTCTTTCATATTGCTTTTTACCTGTCGTATTTGTAGGAATTGCTGATGGAAATGTATATCCTCCTTCCATGATTTCCCAAACATCTCTTCCAAGTGATTGAGGATAGGTTGTGGTTCTTACCTTCCAATAAAAAAGTTTCTCCCATCAAATATTAAAGGTCTAATGGATCCCCTACTTTCTTGATTACTCACGATGATGAATCTTCCTTCAAGCGATCAAGCTTCTTCTGAAGGACCTGCTCTGATACCAATTGTTGGAAATAATATTGAGAGGGGGGATGAATCACTATTATCAGATAAATAATTTAATTTTCAAAACTAATTTTTATACACTACTTCATCTCAGTGAACTAGCACGTATATGCAATTGTACTTAATGCAACCAGCATATATGCATATATCTTTTGAGTTACCCAAATTATCATGTATTTAACTTTAATCAATATATCAAGATTTCATTAGACAGTGTAGTAAAAACAGAATAAAGAATCACACATAAGAAACACACATGAACACCAAGATATAAGGTGGAAACACAATGTGGGTGAAAACCACCTGCAACTATTGTCTCTGTCTTCTTTCAACAATAAGAAAATTCTATTTACAATTTTTGTACTGGTGTAGTCTTATATCAGTACACAGGCTTCTACCTACAAAAGGCTATAACCTTCTATCATTCTCCAGCTTCTACTGGAAGGGAGCTACAACCCCCTAGCTCTTGTACTGGCCATTATGTTTTCTTAGTACGTAGGTGCTGACCTACAGAAGGCTACGATGTTCTCTTTTTCTTCCAGGGACCAAGTTTCATAAATTTTTACAATGGATCCATCAACAACATCATAAGTGTAATTCAATCATCAAATATATCTGCATCAACCAATCACCTTTTGAACCAACCACAACCAAATCAATCAATCACTTTTACAACCCATCAATCTGATCATTTAGAATACTGTCACTAGAATACAGTAACCAGAACACACACCAGAACCCAAAACTTTGCAACAACAAACAACAACAACTAATTTTTTTTTAATAAGGTATACGCTACTTTCATGTGCCGAACCTGCATGTATACACACTTTCCTCAAAGCCAACCAGCGTATACATCTGAAAATATTAATTCATAATTCTGCAACTATACCAAACTTCAGTTATACCCAGATCATATCATTTATAGAATAATATATGTGCCAGTATTAAGATCTAGAATTCTCATGAGAAAAAATACATAATGATAGTTCATTTTACACCTTAAGATCTCGATCCATCATTATATCTAGTACCTCATCATCTGCTAAAGTTCATCCTTGATTCAGATCCAACAATGCACCATAACCCAATAACCTACATAGCAGATCTCACACTTCATTAGATATTCGATACTTGCACACTATTTCCTAATGATCTTCTTGGTCTTTTATAGTTCTAGGCCTTTCTCAATACCATGGACCAAAACCACTTAGGATCAATACCGTGGACCCAATACCTAGGGTCAATACCTCAGACCAGATACCTTGGACCAATACCATGGATCAAAATACCATGGACCAAATACATCGGACCAAAAATTTAGTTTTCCAAGGTATACCTGTTTTTCCTTCTCTGAAAGTGTGTGTGTATGTATACGCGACTTGTATACAGTGAACCTGCGTGTATATGCAACTTGGTCAATGGTTAACCTGCATATACCTCTCTTTCTTCATTATGTGAAGACTGGTCTGTAATTCATTGTTGTTTTCCTACTATACTATGATCTTTCATCTGAGTGAGTTGCCTTTTGAACGGATTCCTTGAAACTGCCCTACATTGCATTCTATCTCATCTGATATCTCTTTTGTAGATTCATCTAGTTACCATATACAAGTGAGTTGTTCCCTAACAAGTGGGTTGCCATCAAGTACAACACATACATAATAATGCCAACATCTTTAACAACCTTTCAACCCCCTATCACTTGTAAGTTTAGATTGCTTTGCAAAATTAACATGACTAACATAGAAAAATGATTCATATTATTGTAGTACTTGTTAGGTAGTTGTATTTTTGTTCTTAGATTAAATTAGTCATTCATGTTAGTCATTTTTAGTTGTATTACGTATTAACTAGTCACATACTTTAACCATGACTAAATTAGTGATTTATGTTAGTCGTTTCTAGTTCGGTCACTTAGGATTGCTCATTTTTGGTAGTATTTTGCTTGTAAAAGCTATGGTGACTAACTTTTTTAGCCACCTAGGCACTAATTAGTTATTATCTACTAGTGCATGGATGGATACCAACCTAATGTAGTCCTCCCTAATATACCTGAAAGTACGTGGAGGCCCAATTCATGCTAGCGTTGTCTAATGTGAAACTGCATAGTGAGAGCAATCCTTTATACTTTTCGTACTATAACATAGCTCGATATACCCGAAAGTACATGGATGAGCTACTATATACTTACGTACATGGAATGAGGTACCACAATCAGAATGTATCGCAGACCATTAGAAATAGATGCTATGTTTAATGAAACCTGAATACATCTCTAGCCTAGACCTCTAAATGTTATGTATTAACTTACAATGCTCCATTAGGTTAATTGAAATAAATTTTAGTTCATCTTGTTTAAAATTTTTCCTTCCAAGTTCATCGTGCGATGTTTCTGAAACTCCTAGAATGCAACTATGATGAGAAAAATTCTTTTCATTTCATTTGAACAATGAAAACTGTAACTAAAAGGGATAGAGCAATCAGAATATTTAAACAAAGAGAATAAAGCACATCTAATGCAACTTTCCCTATACTATTCCTATAAGCACACACAAACTTGTAAATGCATCATGCATACTTTTCTTTTCATTCGTTTAATGTTTAGATGAACATAAGGAAACTAAATGCACAAATGATCAATCAATGCTTTTCACAAGAAACGAAGACTTTCCGAAAATTTCTTTTTTAAAGAAATGAAGACTTTACGACAATTATTTTTCAGAAAAGACTAATGGATGTAAGATAACTTTGACACTAAATTGATAATGATAAAGAAATCACTTAAGAAACACTAAATAATCAATGCAAAATTATGTCTAGGAGAGGAAATGCAAATTGATTTCAGAGCCATAAAAAACATTGATCTTTCAACAAACAACATCATAAGAAAATTTGGAAAAAAAACCAAGCCAAAGGTGGGTTTTTTAGATTGACAGGGGCCAACACAACCCTAAGGGGGAGACAGTGCATCGTAGTGCACTGTCTCTAAGCTAAGGTTTCTCTATAGCGCCCTGTGTCAAGACAAACACTGTGCTGGTGCTAGAGAGTCCAATCAGGAGACATTTAAGCACATGTTTTGACCAAAAACAATTCAACATGACTGAAAAGAGATCAATGAAATCAGGTAAAGTCTACTAGGATGTAATATGATAAGGGTAAACTACTAGGAATGATAGTAATTCCCCAGCGGAGTTACCAATTTGTTATATGGAATTTATACCTACAGATAAGTACATCTTCCCTAAGTGAGCAGTTACACTCAGAACAACGTAAAGAAAGTGGTTTGACCTTTTCCTACAATAGATATATGAGATAAAGGAACCTACTTGTGATCTTTCTCTTCCTTTGATCTCCTTTAAATTGCTCTTGTTGCTCCCGCTTGAACTGAATTCGCTCAACTGGTACCTGTCAATAGAAATAGAAGACAACAATGCTCAAAGCACATAATCTATCTAATATAAACAAATGTAATCCACAACATTTAAACATATATGCATCATAGATATAAACAAGAATATGGGAAAGGGAATAAACAACTTTATTGATTGATATAAGGAGGAGTTATAACCAATGTGGTTCAATCCTGTGTCATTCATCTAGCTTAGTCCAAACCCAATAACACACCAATCCAGCAGCATAACATTACTTGACAATGAACTCAAGTCTCAAACCAATAGTATTTCTCTACAAACTTCAAATTCCAGCCATTGATCACTATGATGAGTGGTCAATTTATAGGGAAATGTAAGTGGTTTTGTCATAAATAGGGTATTAAATGATTTTCCATAATTGTAGTTAGTTTCCATGGAGAAAGGGATGAGAGGGTAGAGGGTTAATTGATCCATAACCTATCAAACAATGAGCTGATAGGATGAGATAAGAGCTACGCATCCTTATTGAATGCTCTAGAATCCTAAGCCAATTTCGCTCATTCTTGCCTAGTGCAGGTATAAGTGGGTCTAAGTGCTCTCAGTTTAGGCTTGAATGGGCCTACCTAGTCTGTAGTGTAGTTGCCCCTAACCAAGGCTACGCTAGTGTCTAAAGGAGGCATTTCAACAAGGTTTCAAGCTAGGAAACTTTCATGGATGAAAGCATTCAATTTGATGACTTGTCTAGGGAATGTATCTAGTGAATTAGGGTTTGATGAGCCCTAATTGTAGTGATCTAATCATGTGGAGTGATGTGCCCAGATAGACCTATAACGCACTACTCAAAGTCATCGTCTTCGTATCAGTGTGAGAGACAATCCAGTGTATCATGTTCACGCATGGGAACATGGGGTATCTACTTGCAATCTAGCACAAGCTAGAGTTGTGGATGTTCACATATCCCTGGTGCTCTTCAAGTTCTTCCCCAAATGTACCTACAGATGCATCATTGAACTATTGCCATTTCAACTTGATGTCATTGTCTAGAATCAACTTTGTATATCCATAAATCAGTAGACTTGTAGTCACTCTCTCAACTGATACTCCAGTTGTACTTCCTTCAATGTCCTTTGGTCCTGCTTTCTTAGAGGCCATTGATCCTGAACTATTAAGAGGTTGATGAACACCTGGTAGATCTAGAGACAAAGAGATATGCATGGAAATAAATATGTCAGTGAAATCCAAAGAAAATTCTGGAACGACATAACACATACCTGGGGATTGACTGGCAAGGATTGTGTAATTTCTTCTAGGAGGATGGGAGACTAGATGCCATACTTGTGCAAAAGTAGTCTGGGTTTTTTGGGAGGCATGACTGGTTGCTAGGATTTCATAATGCGAAATCCAGGTTGACTGTTGACAACTAGAATTACACAATGCACAATTTTAGCTTGCAATGGTTGCAGTCTCAATGATTACATTGCACAATTTTCCAGGCCAACAAGCATTGTCCCTCAAGATTACACAAAGAAGGCCTAGAGGGTAGTTACTGGGTAGAAATGTGCATTTCCTTAGGGAAAGACAGAGCCTTCCCTCTCAAGATTGCGCAATGCTGTCATCATGAGGCAGAGTCTAGGCCAACACTGCCTAGACCCGCCGATGGGAAACTAAAAGTAAATGTGAAAGTGAATGCATGGTGATATTGAGTGTAAAGTAGAATAAAATGATCATGTATGCAAATATTCAATGAAAGATTCAGAAAACGAAACATCATGCATGTGGGTAAAGTGAGTTGTCAAATCAGTGACCGTTCATGCAATACAGTTTCATGCATGCGACAACACTGAGATGCTAACAAAAATTGAAATGGTTCTAGCACAAGATAGTATTCATGTAAAGGATAAAAAGTGTCCAAAGAAATCAAGAAAACAACACTCATGCATGTGACAACACAAAAATTTACAGAAATACTGCAAAAGACAAGTTGAGACCAATTACCCATGAATAACTAAGTTGGATGTGTCTAAGTGTCCTGGATATGCTCTGGGATTTCAGAGCTCCAAGATCAATGCGAATAAACGAGATTTGAAGCATCAAATAAATAAGTTTGAAGCACATGATGCGCATGCCACAAATCTAGGAAAGAGCGACACTTAGAAGAAAGATTCTAAAATGATCTTTGCATGTAACCTCTAGCTGCTAAGAACAACTCCCATAATCAAGGGATTATTTTTTCATGTTTCCTTTTTCTATTCCAAGAAAAATCATCCCATGAATGCAAGTCAAGCTTCCTTGTTACCAGGTGGAACTGGTTAGCCCAAGTACACATGGAAGAGCCTGCTCAACTACTGGGAAAAAATGCATATTTTTGGAAGGGAGTTGGGTTGGATGTCTAATACATTTGCTCAATTTGTGGGCAGAGCAACTGACTACTGCCCAAGATTACATAATTCCTAGGCTGACCAGCCTTGTTGGGAGGAATTGCACAATTTTCTGGATGAAGCTTAGCTGGCAGATATGCGCAATTCTAGAGCCTAGCAGGTTGCTAGAAGGAATTGCATAATTTCTCGAGGGAAGGCTGGTTTCCCTCCGGAATTGCGCAATTTAATGAGGAAGAAGCTCAGTCTGTAGCTAGACCAAGTTCGAAGCAACAGCCTGTGATGGGAATGCAAGAAGCTTTGATTGACAAGCTGTCTTTCTACAAGAAAATCATTAAAGCTTGTGTGCTTGATGAAGCAAGACATGCTGCTATGAAAGGTTGGTATGGAGGCTCCAAAAAAAAGCTAAGGCGAAAATTTGGAGGGTGGTTTTAGCCGCTACAACAAGAGTACACAAATATATTCTATTTTGTGGAAGAAGAGGATGAGTTGTAGCAGAAGTGTGGAATGGAAATAGGCCCATAGGTAACTGAGGTCCATAGGATCAGTCCTGATCCAGAAGCAAGGAAGGAGTTGCAGGGGAATAGGCAGCATTGTCACAAGGGGAGTTGCTTTAGTAAGTAGTAGCAGGCAACAATTTTCAACCTTAGTAAGAAATATTGCTGAGTAAATGAAAGGTTTCCACCTTGGGTGAAATACCCTTACTTCCTTTAAGTTCTGAATTTGACTAAGCATGGAAGTCTTATGTTCATGAAAAATAATGGGTATAATATTTGCATGTTCCCTAATTTTCAATTGATATCACTATGTCAACTGGAGGTGTTTGGTCCATGTGGAGGAAACTTCTTGTGCAAGTGGGCATTCATTTTTGAGAAGGAGCTATAAGATTTTCCTTTGTACATTATCCAAAATGTATCAATTTCATGGTGCAAGTAGTATTATTTATGCATAAACCCATATTTGAATGTTGTATGATCTTAGGGGGGAAGGTGATTAAGATTCTCATGAGAAGTAGCCATAGGGGATGAAGAATCATCAACATTGAAGAGTGATCTCAATTCATCCCTAATGGATTTTATTTGCGTGCAACAACAATATCATGAGAAATTTTAATTGGTATTGGTTTATGTTTAACTTCTACAAAAGATGCATTAGCCAAATGAGTATACAGTTAGGGACCTAAGGCATTAAGATATGGAGGTTTAATATAAATGAGTCAGTATATGTTTAGGGGGAGCTTATCACATATTTCGGGTTTATAGAGGAACACCAGCTACATGAAAAACTTCAAGAGCCCCATCAAGAAGATATCAGCCCTTGAAGAAAAGTCTACAAAACATAATGCATATTGATAGTTAGAGCTTCCATCATTAACAATAAGTGATTGGAAAGGGTAGAAGGAGTAGCTTTTAGCCACTTGCCATTGATACCAAAGGTGTATAGAAGCATGTTGGAGAAGTTGTGATGGCCCATGCAGAGGAGAGACTTTGATTGGTGGCTCAAGCTAGGAGAAGTGTGGAAGCATAAGGATTGGCCACCAATTTGGCATATGAAAAAGTTGGGGATTGTTGGAAAGTTAGCATTTCTCGGATGTCTAGTGGTAGTGAGTTTGTCGAAATTGATGCCAATAGCCATGGGAGAGATATGTTGGATAGTTGGCATTTTTTGACAGCTGGCAAGTGTGTTGGTATTGATGTCAACTAGACTAGCATGGATGCTAGGTGGTAACAAGTGTGCTTGATATGTCAATCTCAGTAGGAGTCTAATGGTTGTTGTCATCTTAGGAAGAGAACCATCATCATAGAATGATATGAAAATAAGCTATAAGTATTATAGATTGTTGAAATATGGCAACAATAATATTCCAATTTAATTTGTCCTTGAATCAAATTTTGAATTAAAATCGAATTTAGTCTTAATAGCTACTTGGAAATAATTAATTTATTCATTTTGAATTAATTAGTTGGAGAAATTCAAGTTAGAAGTCTTTCTCAAGTCATGCAAGAGTTATCCCTTAAATTAAGGAGATAAGATTGAGTTATATTTGAGTTATAATTAGTTAACTCAGTTTACTGAGTTAAGTCCAATTAAATTAGTTCCAAATTGTTTGAGGAACTAATGGTGAGTTAACAGTCAGTTGATGCATGCATGCACTCAACTAGTGCTACTCCAGTTAACTGAAGATTCCGTCGTCAGAAACTCATGCATGTTTTTTTTGAGAAAGACCCAGTTGAGATTAAAGTCAAGGACATTGTACTATCAATTTCATTTGTTTTCTTATAAAGAAAACTCATGCATGTAGTCAAGGTATCATCCTTGAAGATTGCGCAGTTTTGGAGGCTTGATCATCCACTTGGTAGGAGATTATCCACTTGGTTAAGGAGAATCATCCCAGAGGAATAACGCAAGGAAATAGGAGCTTGGAGGGTATAGAGGAAGGCTAGAGAGAAGCCAGTATTTCCTATGAGCATCTGTGAGGATTGTATTGAGAGATGGCTAGCTATGAGAGCTAAGGATTTGTATAATTCCTATGTATTTCCAACTTGTATGATAATACAATAGTGTGGGGTTTTTAGTTGAGGCTTCCCCAAAGTATTTTCATGTGTGTGGTGAGATTGATTCTTCTTCATCTGGTTATCTTGTTCAGCTCGATATTTATGCTTCCACGAATTGATAGTAAAAGTAGGTTATAGTATTCTGATTTGATTTATACTGCATTATCGGGTTAACCTACAAAAGGTTTTCTACATGGTATCAAAGTTGGATTTGTACAAATTTTCTACATGGTATCGGAGATGTGAACAGTATATTGTGAAGAGAATTCAAAGTTTAAAGTTTGGTGTTTCGCGTGAAAATCGAATTCATATCATACTTCAAGGTTGGCCAATCGCATTCTAGGGCTTGAGACTTGAGTATGGCTTGGAAGGTAGCTCGAATTACATAGCATGGAAAGATAGAATGGATGCTATATTAGAAGATAATGGCTTGAAGGAATTCATTGATCAAGAAATCCCAAAGCTAGATTCAACTAATTCATAAGATTTGGTTGAGTGGAAGAATTGTGTGGCGAAGGTGAGATAGATCATCCTTGAGGGAGTTCAAGACCATATTGTCTCGAATCTCCATAGGAAGGATACTCCATTTTCAATGTGGAATACATTGAAGGACCTCTACCAGAACAGTAGCGACCAGAGGAAATTGGTGGTCAACAATAAGCTTCGAAGAATCAAGATGGAGAAGGAAAATACTACTTCCACATATATAAACAAGCTCACCACCTACAGAGATCAGCTTGGCAGTGAGGGAATAACGACTGTCGATGATGATATGGTGAGCCTCGCTCTCCTTGGTCTTCCAAAGAGTTGGAATAGCTGCCAGGACTCTGTGAATGGAAGGGAGAAACTGTCGGATTCGGAATGAATGTGGTCAGATCTTATGCAGGAGGAGACCAGGAGGAGCACATGAGATGGTTCTTCATCCAAGAATGATGATGAAGAAAATCTAGCCTTAGCAATTAAGGAAAGGAAAGGGAAGGGGAAGGCTTCCCATTTCAAATTGAATTCTTCTCATGGAGGGAAGAAGGGTGACATGTCTAAAGTGAGATGCTTTAATTGTCACGAGAAGGGACATTATGTGACTAATTTCCCATCGAAGAAGTCTAATAAGGGATCCTTGGAAGGATCAGAAGGTGAGGAATTAACCTCTCATTTCGACATGGACTTTACCCTCATCTCATGCATGGTGTGATGGATGTTCGGTTGTGTTTGGTATCTTGATAGTGGAGTATCATTCCACATGATCGGTGATAAAATTTTATTTAGTTCCTTGGAGGAGAAAGACCTCAAGATGTTCATAGAGATGGGTGATGACAAAAGGTATAGTGTTTCAGGAGTAGGCATGATTGCTTTTCAAAGGGAGCATGGAGCTACTCTCACCTTACAGATGTGATGTATGTGCCTGGAGTAAAGAAGAGCTTAAGATCAATCATGATGTTGGAGGACAAAGGCTATGATGTTGTCTTCAGTAAAGGAAAGGTGTTGCTAAGACACATAGCCATGGGTCAGACCAAGAGAATAGGGATTCGGGTAGAGAATCTCTATAAAATAGAGGTAGATGATTGTGCAACAATGAGTACAAAAGTAGAATTGGTGCAAAGCCAAGAAATTGGTGAGTTGTGGTATAGGCAGTTGGGCCATTTGCATCATGGGGCTTTGAAGATAATGCAACAGATATCTACAGGACTTCCCAAAGGTAAACTTGAACAAGTTGACACATGCAAGGGTTTTACCTTGGGAAAATACACCAAGTCTTCCTTTCATGATCGAGATAGTCGAGCAGAGGTTATCTTAGAGTGAGTTCATAACCATGTTGTGGAACATTCTCGACGACATTCACAATGAAGCAAAGGTATTATGTGATTTTCATTGATGACTATTCTCGTAAATGTTGGATTTATTTCATGCAGAAGAAGGACCTAAATTTCACAAAGTTTTTGAGTTCAAAGCTTTGGTCAAGAAAGAGTCAGGGAAGAAGCTCAAGGCCTTGAGAAACAACAATGGTGGAGAATATGTCTCTCAAGATTTTAAGGACTTCTGTGCAGTGGAAGGAATTAAAAGAGAGTTGACCGAACCTCATAACCCATAGTAGAATGGAGTGGCCGAGAGGAAGAATAGATATATTGTAGGGGTAGCATAGGAAATGCTGCATGACCAAGGCCTACCACTTCACTTGTGGGCTGAGGCATGCAACATAGCGTACTATTTGCATAATAGAAACCTGCATCGCATACTTGGGATGAAGACACCATAGGGAGTTTTCTCCAGTAAGAGACCAGATGTGGGTCACTTCAGGATCTTTGGCTCAGTGGTATATTGCCATGGGACAAAGGATACATGGAAGAAGCTTGAGCTAACAATAGAGTTGGGGATATTCTTGGGGTACACTGATACACCTCACAACTTTCGTGTGTACTTTCCTACCACTCGGAGGATAGTGGTTTGCAGAGATCTCAATTTTGATGAGCAGAAGGCCATGTAAGCTTCCATTCAGAGGGAGCTCCAACTATAGGCTGTGGAGGAATTATTGGTTCTTAAGGAGGAGGAGGCTCAAACTGATATGGAGTAGCCCCATGCAGAGTTTCCAAGAGTGGAGACATCCACTGAAGAAGAGTCTTCCAGCGATGGAAGAAACCACACAAGAGAATTTGACAGATTGTTGGAGGATGTGAGAGAGAATGTGGGAGCACCATATTCTTAGTGCAGCCTGAGGAGGTCACTTGAGAGCTACACTGGATACATGGTCCTTGCTAGGGAATGTGTTGAAACCGAGCCATCTTCTTTTGAGGAAGTAGTGTAGCAATTGATTTAGGTTGATGCTATGGTGGAGGAGTATGACTCCATAGTTCGTAACAGTGTTTGGGACGTGCTTCTGACACTAGAGAACAAGTCAGTTGTGAGTTCCTATTGGCTTTACAAGGTAAAGAAAGCTGCTGATGCTAGTGTGGAGAAGCATAAGGCAAGATCTTTTGCCTGTGGCTTTTCATAGGTCGAGGCAATTGACTATGATGAGAATTTTTCTCCTATCACAAGGTACTCATCTATCAGATCTATGTTGCCACTATCAGGATAGATGGGTTGGAAGATCCATCAGATGGATGTGAAGACTACATTCCTCAATGCCTAGGTTGAGGAAGAGTTGTACATAGAGTAGCCCGAAGTTTTTGAGACCTTCGATTATGGGCTAAAGCAAGCACATTGTGTTTGCTACACCAAGATAGACAACTACTTCATCGGGTTGGGCTTCACAAAGAGTGAAGCAGATGCGAACTTGTACCCCATCATGGTGAAAGGTACGTTTTTGATCATTTTTCTTTATGTTGATGATCTCATATTGACTGGTGATGATTAGTTGATCATGTCTTGCAAGGAGGACCTTGCAAGAGAATTCGAGATGAAAGACATGGGTCTCATGCATTACTTCCTTGGCATGGAAGTGTGGCAGAAGCATGGGGAGTTGTTTGTGTCTCAGGGCAAGTATGCCAACGAGATACTCAGGAGATTACACATGGAGAAGTGCAAGCCCATGCAGGCTCCTCTAGCTTGTAACTGGAGGAAGGAGGATGCTACTTCAGGAGAAGTAGTGGAAGCTACTATGTACAAGCATCTTGTGGGTCCACTCATGTATTTGGTGAGCACACAACCAGATTTGTGCTATGCATTCAACCAACTGAGGCAAGCGATGGTTCAACCTACCAAGATGTTTTTGAAGGTAGCAAAGCATGTATTGAGATACCTCAGAGGCACATCTTAGTATGTATTATGGTATAGATAGATAGGAGTGAAGTTACGAGGCTTCACTAATGCAAATTGAGCAAGGAGTCCATCAAATCGGAAGAGCACATCAATAGGGATTTTCAACCTTGGATCAACAGTGGTTTCTTGGTACAGCAGGAAATAGAGGTTGGTTGCACTTAGCTCGGTAGAGGCAAAATACATGGTTGCAACTTAGGCAGCATGTGAGGCCATCTAGATGCAAAAAATCCTAGTTGGTTTTTTTGATTAGAGGATGGATCCAAATGTTATCTATTGTGATAATTATAGTTGTATCAAACTCTCTAAGAATCGAGTATTTCATGATCGGTCCAAGCACAAAGACATCCAATATCATCATATCAAAGACTGTGTAGTGAGGAGGATCATGTTGCTACAGTATATTTCGATAGATGAGCAAGAAGCTAGCATTTTGACAAAAGCATTGTCAAAGTGTAAGTATGAGTTCCATAGAGATAGGATCAGGGTGGTAGGTAATCCCTTTCTTGTTGAGTGGGAGTGATGAAATATGGCAACAAGAATATTCCAATTTAATTTATCCTTGAATTAAATTGTGAATTAAAATTGAATTTAGTCTTAATAGCTACTTGGAAATAATTAATTAATTCATTTTAAATTAATTAGTTGGAGGAAATTCAAGTTAGAAGTATTTCTCAAGTCATGCAAGAGTTATCCCTTAAATTAAGGAGATAATATTGAGTTATATTTGAGTTGTAATTAGTTAACTTAGTTTATTGAGTTAAGTCTAGTTAAATTAGTTTCAAACTATTTGAGGAACTAATGGTGAGTTAACAGTCAGTTGATGCATGCATGCACTCAACTAGTGCTACTCCAATTAACTGAGGTTTCTCTCATCATAAACTCATGCATGTCTATTCTAAGAAAGACCTAGTTGAGATTAAATTCAATGATATTTTCCTAGTGGTTTCATGTGTTTTCTTATAAATAAAACTCATACATGTAGTCAAGGTATCATCCTTGAAGATTGCACAGTTTTGGAGGATTGATCATCCACTTGGTAGGAGATAATCCACTTGGTTGAAGGAGAATCATCCTAGAGGAAAAATGCAAGGAAATCAGAGCTTGAAGGGTAGAGGAGAAGGCTAGAGAGAAGCCAAGATTGCTTGTGACTATCTGTGAGGATTGTACTGAGAGTTGGCTAGCTGTGAGAGCTAAGGATTTGTATAATTCCTATGTATTTCCAACTTGTATGATAATACAATAGTGTGGGGATTTTAGCTGAGGCTTCCCCCAAAGTATTTTCATGTGTATTGTGCAACTGATTCTTCTTCTTCTGGTTATATTGTTCAGCTCGATCTTTAAGCTTCCATAAATTGATACTAGAAGCAGGTTATAGTATTTTTCTTTGATTTATATTGCATTATCGGGTTAACCTATAGAATATTTTCTACATGGTATCAGAGCTGGATTTGTAGAAGCTTTTCTACATAGCTATCATGGTTAAGGAGTCCCTATATTTGGAGGATATTTTTCCTTAGTATACTAGCTTAAATACTCTTGGAGATTGCATAGTTGGATAGTTCTCAGAAAGAGCTTTCCAATGGTATATTGAAGTATAAAAATGGCCTCCTTATCATAACATATTTCTAGTTAAATTTGAGGTTCCGAAAAGTTAGATGGCATAGTCAAATGTGGTTTTTGGTCAGAGTGGTGACCATGTTTTGTAGTCAGAAACAGTTGGTAGAGCTGCTAAACGAGAGTCGAGAGGATGTGGGATGGACTACAAAGCATTAGAGAATCACTTCATTGGTCAGAGGTGGATCCATTTTGTTAGCTTGGCCCAACAGGGGAAGGCCAACTAAAATACCTCGACAAAATTGATAAATTGCGATGGAAAACTCATAGGTGGGCTAAGTTTTCATGATTTTTCCAAAAACATGATTCGCCAACTTCCATTTCTTCTAAAAATGATTAGCCCAAATCTTATAATATAAAATTATTTTACCTTAAAAATCGCCAACATTATATAGAGACTATATATAAAATCATTATAAATTTGAATAATTTTACAAATATATCAATAAATATTTTAGAGTTTGCATATTAGGGACTAGTGAGATTCGCCAATTCTTTTAAACTTGAAGATAATTTTCAATCCTTAAATTTTTTCCTATAAATCACTCAATCAAAATGAGTAGGATGACGCTAGTAGGTGATGCCATCCTAGAGAAGTTACCCTGGCAGAGACTGTTGGAACGTATTCACTTAGTGTTATCACCTAGCGAGTTCATACTAGATGGATCGTAATATCACCTAGCGAGTTCATACTAGATGGATCGTAATACACCATGTAGGATCAATTTTACCATGGTAAATTCACTTTCACCATAGAAAATAATTCTATAAACCACTTTTATGAAATTATTTCTCATTAAAATTCAAAAACCCCATGAGAGTAATTGAATAAATCATTATTTATTTAATTTTCTCTAGAAATAATTATTTCTTAATTAATTTTGACTTAATCACCCCGAAATAATTAAATAAATCACTATTTGTTTATTATTATCTTTTTTTAAGTTTTTGAATAATATTTAAACCATTATTTAATAATTATGTCAAATTCACACTTTTCTTAATTCTCACAAAGTAATTAATATATCATTTATTTGTTAATTACTTCAAATATTTTCTAAATAAAGATATTTGACCATTTTGAATATCATTTCCCTCTCCAAAAAATATAATAAATTATTCATAACAACTAGATTTTGACTTGGTCAATAATATTTATTATTTTCCAATTCTTAATTTAGCTCAATACTTTGTTATAAATAAGAGGGTTTTCCATTCATTCTTCACCATGATCATTATCATCATCACCATTATCACCTTATGACATTTGAGCTCCCACTTGATTTCCATCTCGCTTTTGGGTTTTATGCATATTGAGAGAGAGAAGTAAATCGCTGAAGCAAAAGGACATCAAAAGGAACCATCCCAAGGGGGGGGATCTATAGACCCATGTTGTTAATCTTCATTGCCAGGTTTTTTCATAAAATCATTGCCCATTTGAAATCTTCCATTGGGTACTACATTGTTTATTTCTTGTTGCTATATGTTTTGGGCTGCATAGGATATTTTTTTTGCAGGGTTTTATTATTTTTTCATTATAGATTTGAAGTATAAAAAACCATGTTTTGTTGTTAGTTTCACTTGTCACCAATGACTTAAGTGAAATATTTTTGGTACACTTGCTAAAAATTTTCATACTAACACTTGGTGCAATTAAAAGGGGCACACAAGGTTAAGCACTGGGATATAAGTTTCCAGGCCACAGAGGAAAGTACGAACCAATGAGATTTAAGTGGGAGGTCCCCACTCTAATAGTTGAGCCTGATGAGGGATAGCTCGAAGGATTACAACTTGATATAGAAGAGAGAGTTGGCCCAATGAAAAAAAGAAGAAAATTTTACGAAGGAAATTGGGAAAAAGCAAGGCCTCGGGGACCCTTTCTCTCCCCTCTTTGATATGGACAGGTGGTTTCATATTATTGGCTCTCAAGAGATGATGTAGGTTGATGATGTCAACATGATGTTGTCCAATTGTTGGTGGACATCTGGTAAGCTCTCTTTCCATTTTTGGATACCCAAAAGGCCCACACCTATCAGAGGCCAACATAGCACAGGTGATGTTAGCATGACATCATCCTGTTGGATTGAGCTTAGTGTTTTTTTAATAGAGTGCATAGAGGATGTGTCAGAAAGGAGGGATCGAGAAAATGTGCCAGCTGACTTAGCCCAGTTGCATTTTCGTTGGCTCCTAGATACAACACACAGACCATGTCGGATAGCTCATCCCAAAGGAATTGAGCTTGAAAGTTTAATAAGGAAGCAGAAAGGGAATGCGTTGGAAAAAAAGTGTCGAGACATGTCAGCGAGACAACAAACAATTTTCCAACCAATAGTAGAAGAGGAAAGGCTCCTAGTGTACCCCACCTTGACATGTAATCTTAAAGGAGAAGGATGGAGGTTAAGGTTGGACTAGGACATGGTTTGATGGATGCCAAGTGATTGACGACACAGAAGGTTTAATGCATAGCTTAAACGATTAAGGCTATAGCTTAAAGAAGCACCCAAGTCTGGGGTTTTCAATGATTTCAATTGTTATTGGGAGCATGGGGCGTTAGGACGAATACAAAAAGAAGGCACCAAGAGTAGGCAACACGCTAAGTGCTAGCATGAGATGGGCATAAGGGTTTTGTGCATAATATAAAGAGCTAAGAACCTATGGACATGAATGACCCGATAAGTTTGTTAAATATCCTTCATATTTGGTAGATGTGCCATATGTTGTGTTATGCCACATTTATGGCTAATGAGCATTGAATGGTTTAGAAACTGTGACTTGAGAATTCGAGTCAATGTAATTGCTGAGAGCTATGGTTTAAGGCAACAAGGACCATGGTTAGCGGTATTGCTTAATGACCCTAGTTCCAAGAAAATTTTTCCATACATGAGTGTCTCTCACAAAAGGAATAATTAAATGAGAATCATAATTGGAATGGAGAGCCATGTTGCATGTGTAGGAAAAGTTTAATGGAATAAATCCTTCATTTTGCACGTTGACTACGATTTAATTCTTAGTATGGAAGAACACTTAGGTTCCCATTCCTTGAATTAATTTAGCTATAGTGTCCAAGTAATTTTGATGCAATAATAGAATGAGTTTGATTAGGAAGACCTATCCTATGCAATATGGGAATCCGTGTAGGAGTAAAACCTAGTATTGCGACTATGCAACGTGGGTTATGGCCCATTGTAGTGAGCTTAGTAGAGAGCTATGAGGTGATGTGTAGTGCCTACAAGAGGCCAAGTGTGCTTGGGATGGAGATAGAGGCTAAGAGTGCAAAGTGGGTAGTGTATTAGTGAATGTTTTTGAGAGTAATATTGGGTTATTATAGAGTGATCATAGGATAGATAATGTTGCATGGGCTAAGGGCAGAGAATAATAGAGAGTTGAAAATAGGTAGATAGGTTGCCATATACAGTGATTATAAGTTCCTTAGATTAATGCAAGAACAAACTTGTAGGAGGCACTAAACCCCAAGATGTCTTTAGATACCCACTAAGATCAAAGCACCAACTTCCTCGTATAACATAATCAAGGATGAGAATGAAATCTCCCAAAAACATAGAGGAGATTTCATGGGTACGACTATGCCTGCAGAACACAAAAATGAAGTTTCATGCATGAGTTTAGATGTTCACCTAAAAGATGTCAATCCTACAGATGTGGAGAAGACATCAGAAATATTTGTGAGCAGTCAAATTTGAATGTTTACTATAATATGAATATATAGACTTAACTTGTGTTTGGAGGTGTCTGGGACATGCATATAGATATGTCATTATGATTTAACCATTAAAGTTTGTGATGCAAGAGTTTGACATGATTTGGTTGAATAATATAGGAGAGAAGCATTTGGAGTCTTCACATGATGCTTTATAGTGACTTAGAACTTTGAATTGATGATTGAGATATGTCTTGGACTATAGATCTAACTATGATAGCAAATATGGGATTTTACCTGATGACTAATGGTTTGACGACTAATTATGCTATGTGGGAATAGTGAATTTCAGCGACTAATATTGGTATTCTCTAATGGTCTTGTATTGGCCTCCTTGTTCTTAGCACATTGGTTGAAGTATTGACAGTTATGATTCAATATGAATCTACGAATGGATTGAACTTGCATCACTTATTGTTGATATATGCATTTGCATTTAGTAATAAAAATGACTTATATTATGATCATGATAATGACTTGATGAAATTTGACTTGATATTGTCTGATAAAGGACAAATTTTTAGAATGACAATAAAAGAAGTCATAAATTGATGAGAGCTCTACCTATCACCTACTCTAAAGAATTGATACTATGATGATTTTGATATTGGTTCTAATCTACCATCTAAACTTTAATAACATGAATTAGCTACTTTGATTGTACAATCTTGTGAGTCTGAGCATATTGGTTTGGAAAATTATTATGTTTGTAGAGAGCACTATATGAAACAAGCTACTCGATCTTGAAATGTTAGCAATGATAGTTATCTAGTGAAGTCAAGACGATGTGTTGATCTAGACCTCTACTTCAGAAGTGTTCCAGGGTATGAATTTTATTTTGGTTTTGGTTTTATATACTAATGCTATATTATTGATAGGTAATGAGCCTCTAAACATCTAAGTAAGAGGATGGACTCTGAAGCTTGAAATGATGAATCATGGAATGATGAATCACTTTCTGAAGTTGGAAAGAGGTAATCTATATTGCAAATATATTGGAGAAGAATTGGAAAGTGGAAATGAAAATCCTTAGACACTCTAATTGAATTTCAAGATGTTGTGAAGAAATATTGTTGAACTCATATTGGAAACCAAAAGTTGATTGAAGCATAGATGTTCCATTTTGAACACCCGTCCATATATATATGATGTTCATATAACCTAAATGAGATCATGGTTGAGCCACTTCACTCACATAGAGTTTCCACCAAGCATCCTTTGAGATATTTACATGGGATGATGAACTTTTCAACCATGACATTCCGCCTGTGGTATGACTACTTCAATGTATTGCTGATGATTAGGATTGTTATTGACAAATGTTGCCTTAGCATGATATCTACCATGATATCCTGGATGAGAGGTTTGTAGCATGATTGAGGCTGAGTATGATGTTGCAAGCACGGCTAGCTATGAGGCAGGATGAAGAAGCTCCTTATAGATTCGTCTGAGAAGGATATGGATATGACATGGATACATTATGATTGGAAAAGCATCCCACATATACATGGGAATCAGATACCTTCATATATTGAGTCATTGCTGTTGTATGGGACAAGCTCAGGATTATGGTTGGTACCTCCTTGAGAGGGATGATGAATACATCATCCTTTTTGTGATATAATATGATTTGTTATGTTCTAATATGATATTTTATTTGATGTCCTACATGAAAAGGAGACTATTTTTATTGCAACACGATGATAAAGTTGATACCAGATATGCTTATAATGACAACATCACTGATCGAGGACATTGATCCAGCTCTTCACCCCTATTTGAGCTCCCAACATGAGAAATTGAGATAGAGGGATCCTAGGGTCGAGGGAACTCTAGACAATACAGTATCACCCTTATCTTTTACCCATAAGGATTGAGTAGTATCTCACCCTATCTTGGTCTTTATATAGTATATCCTAGTTGCCATCATACCCACAAGATGGGCTTGTTGGGAATACCACTCCCCATCTGGCGAATGGGTTGAGAGTGTACTTGGGATGTACAACCCAAGTCAATTATGATACAGGTGTTCTAAGTCATGACTGCCTAGACTAATCTATGAGACAATCAGGAGAAAATAGGATTGGGTTGAGCTTCATTTCCCTATGTAGTTCTGGGTTGAGAATGAGCTTCCTGGTGTAATTATAGGGTTGAGATGTGCTCCCCTATGTGTTTGATATCATATTGATTGATATGGGGTCATAGTAGTAGATCCCCCATGAAATTCCAGGTTGAGATTAAGCTCCTGGATGTGGCTTTAGGTTGAGATGTTCTCCTTGATGGTATGCTCTCCAATTATGATATAGATCACTGATTTAGCTCCTGGCCAATATCCCTAGGTAGTAGCCCACTGGTCGAGATGCTAGGCACTAGCCTACTAGATAAAGGGTGGTAAATTGAGCTCCCCACCAATGTCAAATTATTCTTTTTTTAAATTCAAGAATATTCAACATATGAGTAGGGACAATCAACGGAAAAGAAGAAATGAGAAAGAAATGAATTGATATGATCATTGATGATACAAGATGATGAAATACTTGAGACTAGATAGGATCTGATTATAGGATGATATGTGATCAATGGTTATATATTAGTAGGTGGAATTCTCCCTAGCTGTGAGGGAGTGTTAAAAATATTCAACTACGGTTAAATTCCACTTTTTATAGCTCACTTGATGGAGATAATTATTGCATCAAACACCTCTTTTAGAGAGGACCGAAATCAACCTAAATATCACTACAATCGAATAAGGGAAAGTGTACTTATCAAGAAATGCCCACATGTGCATATTTGCTAAAGTAAGCCCTAAAGCAATGTGGACAACCTTGAAATGCTATGAATACAACTGCCCTCTACCTCATTTACAAACAAATGATGAGTCACTCTTCCATCTTAGTTTTTGGCTCACATAGTTTTGAGGCACGTCCGCGGAGGAATAGGTTCACTCTGATGTGACATTGCAGGGTCTAAGGCTTGCATCTCTGATTTAAGGTTTGGGACCTCAGTCATAGGAACAACACATGAAGGGTTCAACTATAGTCGCTCGCATAGGAGCTCATCCATGAAACTAGAGCCTTTCATTTGTACAGACAACTCTTCATCCATCTGACTGGGGGTTTAGGCTTTTTGTAGTCCAGATATGACCCTAGTCACTTGCTTACATGACACCCTCCTACATTCGACCAAGAAATAGAAGATGAAATATTAGTCTTCCAAAGATTTCACTCAGTGACTGCAGGGTTCAACTATTGACTATAGACATTGACAATTCATTACAGACTTCAGAACCATAATTTTAAGTATAAGATTTGTTGCGTTCATTTATGGATATTATAGTTGTTTTTTCTAGTTAGTTGCATATATGAATATATGGACCATTGTACTCTATTTTGCTGAATTATTTGATGACGATTTAATAAGAACAAGAATTTGAACGGGTTTTCCCCATAGTGGGTTTTTCTCTGGTCTTTGACCAATCTTGGTGTCTGTATGTGTAACTGTTTTTCTTCTATTGTTCCTTTATGTTCTACTGCTTTGATGATGATATTGTTCTTTATACGTAGTTGCATATGTTGTTGAATAATAATGCAAATATGAATAATGTTATGGTGTTATAGGGTGAACCTAATGTGTTAATGAATAAATGAAATTAACAAAAAAGAGAACAATTTAGCCCTATGAAAAATTAAGAAGGGGAGATCAGTAGATTGGGAAGAAATAGAGAACAAGCTAAAGAAAACACCTAAGAGAGATCAACCTAGTTCAAGTGTCATGGACTATTCATAATTCCTTTTACAAATGGAGGAAAAGGTTGATATGAAGTCGTGCGGAGGTGATAATAGCGCTCTAAATTTGAATCACTAGTTAGAACAATTAAGATCTAGGTGGATATTCTTGACCACCCGCCCATTCCACTTGGACCCCCAACATTGTTTCCTTTTAGTTTCCTATTTTGCAGCATACTTTCTATTTTAGTTATTTTTTGGGTCCTGAACAAACAGAGTCGTTTTGAGTCCCTAAATGGAACTTTTTGGGAAATGGAAAAATAACAGATGGAGGACTACTATTTGTAGCATAAAATTGTTTTCCTGGATTAGATCTTTCTAACAAAGTATGATATGTGCCAATGAAAGATCATATGCCATAGTGACAACCCCAAGAAGTTGACGTTCCAACTAGTGTCATTAGCGCCCACAAAATTTTGTCACTTCATCTCATAGGGTTAGTTTTTTAGATGTTTAGACTTTCTAATTGTTTCTTCATGATGAAAGGCCTTATATCCACATTGTACATTAGTTTAGAAGGCATGTATCTATCACATATCTTCATAGAGATAAGTTACCATTTTCCGATCTAGTTTGTTTCTTTTCTACATCCAACCATTTTTCAGTAGTGGTTATTTATTAATTGAAGTTTTGCTTCACTATATCTCTATTTTTTTTAAATCTATATTTCATTTGGTTACTTCATAAATAAGGATTAGTGGTATTAGAGTGATCTTCTTTTTCTTTTCTTTACTATGCATGTCCCCTACAAGGTCAACGTATAAGGAGTTTGGATTTGAAGTCATGGAACCCTTATAGGGCCAACCTCTCCAACCTCGATGGCGTCACATGGTAGAAGAAAGAAATGATGAGGGAGTAGGATATCATTTCAAAATATTTCTCGAAGCATCTCTCAAGCAACAAAGGAATGATATAATCGACAACTTTTCCTAGATTCCTCGACACGTATCAACACGTGAATCATCTTCATCCAATAGTAACTTTGGAGGCACCGCCCGATTTAAGGTACAAGTTAACTTTGAAATTTTTATATTCGAAACCCAAATAGACAAGGATTCCCTAGATAAATGGTTAAATTTGCTGGAAAGACATTTTTCAACACATAAATTTTCTCATAGGGAAAATATTACTTTTGGACTCCTCAAAGTCGCCCTCCATATCAAGCATTTGTGGGAAACTTACTGTGAGTAGAGAGAAGAGGAGGGAACCTTAGTATTTTGAGCCACAACCTCTTGGAATTATTTCCACAATTTCTCAATGAACAATATTACCTTATCGGTAACTACGAATATAAGTACATAAAGTTGACCACACTACGGTAGGAAATGGTCCAAGACATGTTTGAGTTCATAAAATTTTTCCATACCCTACGCACGAAGTTGAGTATCAAGGATTATGGGTGGCATATAATACTCAAGAACTATGGTTGTTTGGACAAATACATCTAGGCCTTACTATTGAACCAAATAGTGAACCTGAGTGTTAAATAACTCACATTTACTATCATTAACGTATGAATTGTGTTCTTTTAGTAATTGTAATAATGCCTTTAAGTGCTCCCCATGCCCCTCTCTAGTTTTTTAGTAGACCATAATATCATCGACAAATACTAAAACAAAGTTGCCTAGGTATTGGCTAATCACATTGTTCATTAAACACATAAACATGGTTGGTTCATTTGTAAGTATGAATGCCACCACCATAAACTCATAGTTCTTGTATCTTGTTCCAAATGTTGTCTTATGAATATCTTCACCTTTTATCCTTATTTAGTGGTAGAGAAACCTTAAGTCAATTTTTGAAAACATAGTAGATCCTATTCACTAGTGAAAAAATTCATCAACTCTTGGTAGTGGATATTTATTATTTATTGTTGCTTTGTTCAACATCTAGTATTCATTGCATAGCTACAACATTCCATCCTTCTTCTTCACAAAAAAACCCAGTGCTCACCATGGTGACACACTAGATATAATATGTTGGAAACAATGTTAGTACTCAAGGGGAGTGAATGAGTACGAAGTCTAACTTTAATTTTTTATGCCAAAAATATTTACATTCAAACATGGAAACAATTCATGTGGGCAATCAACAACATATCATCTGCAACAACATAAATCATCACATGAACATAAGCACCATGAGAAGCTTAGATATTGGACATAGAGGCTTAACATGGAAACCGTTGTAGGCGAAGAACCACTAAATCTTGTTTGTTATTTGATGTAATAATAACTCCTACTCTATTATGTCAAATTGTTCAGTGATACACCACTCAAAGGAAGAATAAGGATTGGCCACCAATTTTGCATATGAATTGGGAGAGATATGTTGGATAGTTGGCATGATTAGTTGATACTAATTGGTGGCCAGTCTCATTGTTATACTTCTATCATCATGGATGCCATTCCTTTCACAAACAAATAGTTTCAAGTTACCATTTACTAGAATCAAGGTGCTAACCTTCTTTATGGGATTAACATTATTAAGGATACCACTATATCAAAGATCAACTTTAAGTAGACTCGTAGAATCAAGAATTTCATCATGACCAAGATGTAATATACCTGTCTAATAACAGGTGCATCATTTCATCGTAAGAACCATGAATCCAAATCACTTTCATGTATATGAGCTATTCTTGAAAGAGAAAATCTTATCATACCTTAGGGATTACGTTTTCATCCAATATTATAGCTGAAACATAACATTAAATAAATATATCATGCATACCCTGTAGTATTCAAATACTTATGCACCTTTTCATTTGACTTAGGTAGAGTGTATCACTTTTTCAACTTTTCATCAGGTGCCTCTCAACCTTTTCCAGCTCTAGCAATCTTTCCTACATCTCAAATGATCCTCAAGAAGGATCCACTTATCACATCTCATTAACGAGGTTAGACATCCATATACTCAAATATACATGCAGTAAGTATAAGTAATGATCAAAACAATAACCATTTCAATAAGTCTAAAATAAAGTAAGGACATAAAGAAGCATCATAAATCAGAAAGAACTTATCTTCAATAAGAGGTTATCCTCTCCCTCTTGAACCTTCCTTCAAGAGCCATCAGTATCCATATTCTACATTATGCCTTCACTATTTCAATCAACTTTATCAAAAACTAGGCCTACTAGAGTCCATCCCATCTAGGGCTTGATCAAATCTGATACAAGTACTTGAACATTTCCACATTGAACTTGCTAGATTTCATATCTCATATCTTTTCCTTAAACCAGGATTTATCTCAAACCATAATCTCATTATATTCATCAAACCCTAATACAAGAATTCCCCAAGGTTTTACTCAAACCCTAGAATTCTTTTAGGTCTTCTCCATATTATCTTTGTTCAATCAAAGGTGTTTCCATGGGGGTGATCTCCATGAATTTTCTTCAGCCTAGCTCTGAAACCATGTTAATTTTTCAGAGGGCTACATTTTTCTTTTCTTTGATAATTCCATTTCATCATTAAAACATTAAGTTCACCCCATAAAATCATAACATTTTTGTGATTTACATCATTATTCAACAACATATGCAACTATGTCAAAATAAAAATATCACCATCAATGCAACAAGACATAAAGGAATAATAGAAGAAAATCATTCACACATAGAGACACCAGGATTGGTCAGAGACAAGGGAAAAACCCACTATGGGGAAATCCTTTCAAATTCTCCTTCTTATTATATCATCATCAAATAATTCAACAAAAGAGAGTACAATGATCCATATATTCAACTATGAAACTAACTACCAAAAACAAATAACTAGCAAACACAACTATAATCTCCATAAATTAACTCAATAAAGCTTGTACTCAAAATCAGATTCTCAAGTCTATAATGAACTGTCAATGTTTGTAGTCAACAACATAACCTTATTGTCACTAAAAAAGAATCCTCGGAAGACTGATATTGCATCTTTTAGTTCCTGGTCGCATAGAGGAGAGTGTCGTGCAAGCAACTATAGCATTCCCAATGATTCCCTTAAGCCTGGCATGTGAGTAATTAGTGTCAAATATGGATTTCAAAAACCCTAAACCCCCAGTCACATGGATCAAGAGTTCTACATGTGACTAGAAGGCTCCATTTGAATGGATGAGCTTCTATGAGAGTGAATATAGTTGATTCCATAATGTTATGTGCTTGAGACTAAGCCCCAAAACCCTAAAATAGAGATGCAAGCCTCAGACCCTGGAATTTCATGTCAGAGAGAACTTATTCCTTCGCGGACGAGCCTCAGACCTATGTGAGCCAAAAACCAAGATAGAAGAGCGTCTCGTCATTTGTGTCTAAATGGGGTAGAGGGCACTCGTATTTATAATTATTCATGGTGGTCCACTTTGCTTTAGGACCAACCTGTTCAAATATGCATATGTGCACTTTTCTTCATAAGTACACTTTCCCTTATCCGATTTGAGTGAACTTTAGGTCAATTTTGTTCCTCTCAAAAAGAGGAGTTCAATGAAATCATTATCTCAATCAAGTGAGCTATAAAAAGTGAAATTTTACTATAGTTGCATATTTTTGACACCCCTCTAATCAATCAGCTGCATTAGAAGCTTATTATTCTAGAATAACCTAAGCTTGTTTCTCAAGGATAACATGAGGAGATTCACATTATGGATTATATCTACAACTTGTGCTTACAATCATGAAAGCCTCTCCTCTACAAGATCACAAAGGCTATTCAAAGATTCATTAGCCATGACTAGGGTTTTCTAGATTTTCATTTAGCTTATCTAGATCCCCTGCATATTTCCAAATATACCAGAAGAAACCTGCTTTGATACCAAAATGATTTGCAAACTACTGTGGATATTCCACTACATAATTTTTCATAATAGATTTCCTAAACCATATTTATAAATATAAAATCTACATTATTAGGGTTTATTTCTCTTTATATTTATTGAACATTCGATTATTGTTAATTGTGTATGCATGAAAAATTGAATTTATGAAGAGAATAAAGAATATCAAAATGAAAACTCAAAAACACATTTGACATATGATATAACTTGGGAAAACCCTTTAGGAGAAAAACCAATTGGAAGGTGAGCCCACTATACTCTTTTTCTTTGAATAGAAAATGATTGTGAGTACAACAAAGTAAGGCATATGGCTAATGGGATAGTACATTGAAAAAATTAATTATATGTGCTCTCTCCCTATCCCTCTCAACTAATCTTCTCTTCTATTGAACAAGCGTAATCGAAAAGAATGTTGAGAAATGGCAACAAGAAATTCCAGTTTAATTTGTCCTTTAGTTAAACTGAGAATTAAAATTGAATTATATTCTCATAGCAACTTGTAAATAGCTAATTAAGTTTAATTAACTTAATTATCTTAGAAATTTTGAGTTGGAAGTATTTATGTAGTCATGTATATCTTTCCCTAAGTTTTAGGGGTCCAGTATGACTTTAAAATGAGTTGGAAATTAGATCAGTCAGTTTACTAAGTTATGTTCAGTTAAATTAGTTCCAAACTATTTGAGGAACTAATAGAGAGTTAATAGTCAGTTCGTGCACTAATGCATCCACAAGTATTACTCTATTTCACTGAATATTCCCTCATCAAAAACTCATGCATGTCAATTATGAGAAAGACCTAGTTGAGACTAGGGTGCGGGGACAATGTACTATCAATTGCATTATTTTTTGGAGTGTAAATATCATGCATGCATTAGAGATTGATCCTATGTTTGGATTGCATAGTATTGGAAGCGTGAATCCCTTTTAAATATGGGTTATTCATCTTATGAATTACGCAAGAGATTAGGGGCTTGGAGAGATGTTGAATAGGCTAAGGATTTGGCCTGAGCTAGCTTGTGAGCTGAGAGAGTTGGGCATACTTGTGTGGAATTGTTCTAGCAAGAACAAGCTTTGTATATTCACTCATATTTCTGATATAGGAAATACTTATAACGGGGTTTTGAGCAGTGGTTTTCCCCGAATACATCTTGTGTTATGTGCAATAGATGTATCTTCTTCTTGTTCATATTCTTTTCATCAATCTATTAGATTTTGTTGGTTGAAAGTAGAAGTAGACTATTGTCCTTTTCTCTAGAAAATTGCATGAGCTTGTGAATCTGCAGTAAAATTATACATGGTATCGAAGCTGAATTCAATATGCTAGAGGAGATTTCAAATTTTTGAGTTTTGGGTTACAACTGAAATTTGAATTGGCAATACATACTTTAGGATTGGAAGATTGGGTTCTACGGTTTGTGGCTCAAGTATGCCTTGGAAGGCAACTCAAATTTTATAGCCTAGAGGGATAGAATGGAGGTTGTGCTAGAGGATAATGGCTTGAAGGAATTCATTAATCAAGAAATTCCTAATCCAACAACATCAGATGCAAAGAGTTTGATTGAATGGAAGAAGTGTGTGGAAAAGGCGAGGAAGATAATCCTTCAGGGAGTTTGAAACTATATTGTCTCTAATATCCATGGCAAGGAAACTCTGTATGCTCTGTGGAAAAATTCGATGGATGTGTATCAGAGCAATAATGACCAAAGGAAATTGGCATTGAAGGACAAAATCGAGTTCACTCAATGTCTTGATGAAATTGGAAGTGTTGGAATCACGGTTGCTGACGATGATATGGCCAGTCTTGCTCTTCTAGGATTCCCAAAGAGTTGGCATAGTTATCAAGACTCTGTCAATGGTCGGGAGAAGCTGCAAGATTGGGAATGACTGTGGTCAGATTTGATTCAAGAGGAGATTAGGAAGAACACCAAGGATGACTCTTCATCAAAACTAACCATGAAGAGAATTGTGCCTTAGTGATTAAGGCGAAGAAAGGGAAAGGTAAAGCTTCCTATTCCAAATAAAATTCTTATCATGGAGGTAAGAAGAAAGACGTGATGAAATTTAAGTGCTTTCATTGTCATGATCTGGAACATTTTTCTACAAACTATCCACTCAATAAGTATAGGAAGAATTCCTCAAGAAGAACAATGGGTGAGGCTTTGGCCTCTCAATTTGAATTGGACTTTTCCCTCATTGCGTGCATGGTGTCATCAATGATGGGAAGTGTATGGTACTTAGACATTAGAGCTTCATTCCACATGACTAGTGACAAGAGTTATTTAGTTACTTGGAGTAGAAAGATCTCCATATGCATATCGGTATGGGTGAGGATGGAAGGTATAGTGTTACAATATTGGGCATGATTACTTTTTAGAGGAAGCATGGGGCTCCACTCAACCTGAAGAATTTTATGTATGTAGAAGAACTTGGTATTCATTTCCATGCTTGAGGAAATAGGCTATGATGTGATCTTCTTGAAAGGAAAGGAGTTCCTTAGACACATAGCCACAAGCTAGGTAAAGAAGATAGGGATATAGGTGAAGAATATCTAAAAGATGGATGTGGAGGATTGTGCTTCTTTCAGTACAAAAGAATAAAGGGTGCAAAGCTGAGATTCTAGCAAGTTGTGGCACAGACGATTGGGCCACTTGCATCATGGGGCTTTAAAGATATTGCAAAAAATCTCTACCGGCCTTCCCAAAGGTACCCTTGAGCATGTTGATAGTTGAAAGGGGGGTAATTTGGGAAAATACACCAAGTCTTACTTTCACAATAGAGAAAGTCGAACAGAGACTATTCTAGAGTGAGTCCATTCATATGTGTATGGACCATTCTTTACAAGATCCATGACCAAACACATGTATTATGTTATATTTGTTGATGACTTTTCTTGAAAATGATGGATATGTTTCATGCAGAAAAAGGATTAAACCTTCACAAAGTTTTGTGAGTTTATAGAATTGGTGGAGAAAGAGTCGGGCAAGAAGGTTAAATCTATATAGAGTGATAATGGTGGTGAGTATGTGTCAAATGAGTTTAAGAAAATTTGTGCAGCAGAAGGGATTAAATGGGAGTTGATGACACCCCATAACCTTTAGCGAAATGGGGTGGCCGAGAGGAAGAACAAAAGAATAGAAGGGGAAGTAAGGGTGATGTTGCATGATGAAGTCCTACCACTACACTTGTGGGCTGAGGCATGCGACATAAAGGTTTATGTTCAGAACTGTAGCCCACATCAGATACTTGAGATCAAGACACCATAGGAGGATTATTTTGGTAAGAAGCCAAATGTTGGTCGCTTCAGGATTTTTGGGCCATCGATATATTTCCATGTGGCCAAAGATGGATGGAAGCAGCTTGACCTGACAACATAGTTGGGGATATTTTTTGGGTACACTGATACACCTCACAACTATCGAGTGTGCTTGTCGACCAACAAGATGACAGTGGTTCGAAGGGATGTCATATTCGATGAGGAGAAGGCCATGCAAGTTCCCCTTGAGACAGAGGTTAAGCTACATGCATATGAGGAGCTTTTATCTACTAAGGTTGAGGAGCCTCATATTGATATGGAGAAGCCACATGCAAAGGATCTAGGAGTGCAGACATCCACTTAGGAAGAGTCTTCTAGAGAGGGAATAAAGCACACCAGATAGGTTCACTAATTGTTGGACGATGCACGAGAGAATGTGGGAGCATGCACTTCTCAATGCAGGCCAAGGAGATTACTTGAGAGGTACACTAGACACATGGATCTTATGGGTGAATGTGTTGTGACATAGCCAGATTCCTTTAAGGAAGTAGTGCAACAGCTAGTTTGGGTTGATGCCATGGTGGAGGAGTATGACTCAATACTTTGTAATAATGTTTGGGATGTGGCCTTGACACCAAAGGACAAGTCAATGGTGAGATCTTGTTGGCTTTACAAGCTAAAGAAATATGCATATGGTAGTCTCGAGAAGCATAAGGCTAGATTTTTGGGCCATGGATTTTCACAGGTAGAGGGGATTGACTATGATGAGACATTTTTAGTTTTTCAAGGTACTCGTCGATCAGATCTATATTGACACTATCATCACAGATGGGTTGGAAGATACATCAGATGGATGTGAAGACAACCTTCCTTAATGGCATGATTAAAGAAGAGGTGTACATAGAGCATCCTGAAGGTTTTGAGGCCTTTAACCGTGAGTCACATGTGTTGGCTCAAAAGAGCATTATTGGGCTAAAGCGAGCACCCCGTTCTTGGCACAATAGGATAGATAAGTACTTTGTGATCCTCTACCACATATTGGTGGAAGGTAAACTATTGATCATTATACTTTATGTTGATGATCTCATACTGACAGGTGATGACAAGTTGATCAAGTCTTGCAAGGAGGACCTTGCAAGTGAGTTTGAGATCAAGGAGATGGGACTCATGCATTACTTTCTTGGCATGGAGGTATGCCAGGGAGATGGGGAGTTGTTTGTCTCTCAGGGAAAGTATGCCAACAAGATACTAAGGAGATTATGTATGGATAAAAGCAAACCCATGGAGACTCCTCTAGTAGGTAACTGGAGGAAGGAAGATGCTACTTTAGAGGAAGTTGTGGAAGCCATTGTTTTCAAGCCACTTATGGGTTCACTCATGTACTTGGTGAACACATGACTGAATATGTGTTATCCAGTTAATTAACTTAGTCAAGTGATGGTTAGGCCTACCAAGCTGTATTGGAAGGTGAAAAAACATGTGTTGAGATACCTCAACCGCACTTCTCAATATGGATTATGGTATAGACAGATAGAGGAAGTGAAGCTTCAAGGCTTCACTAATGCAAATTGGGTAGAGAGGCCATCTGATAGGAAGAGCACATCAGGAGGGATATTTAGTATTGGGTCAGCAAGAATGTGTTGGTATAGCAGGAAATAGAGATTGGCTACACTCAGTTTGGAAGAGGAAGAGTACATGGTTGTGAAGTCAGGCAGCATGTGAGGCCATCTTAATGAGGAAGATCATGTTTTGTTTTTTTGGTCAGTGGATGGATTGTACTGTGATTTACCGTGATAATCAGAGTTGTATCAAAATCTTTGAAAATCTAGTTTTTCATGATGGATCCAAGCATATTGGTATCCCATATCATCATCTTAGAGATTGTGTATTGAGGTGGACAGTTTTGTTATAGTACATTCCTACAAAGGATAAAGATGCCAACATTTTGAGAAAGGCATTGTCCAGATGTATATTCAAATTTCACAGAGACAGGATCGGGGTATCTAATAATCCCTTTCTTGTTGAGAGGGAGTGTTGAGCAATGGCATCAAGAAATCCTAGTTTAATTTGTTCTTGAATTAAACTAAGAATTAAAATCGAATTCTATTTTGATATCAACTTGTAAATAGTTAATTAATTTTTATTAACTTAATTATCTTAGGAATTTCGAGTAGGAAGTCTTTCTATAGTCATGTATATGTTCTCCCTATGTTTTAGGGGTCCAATATGAGTTTAAAATGAGTTGGAAATTAGATCACTCAGTTTACTGAGTTATGTTCAATTAGATTAGTTCCAAACTATTTGAGGAACTAATAGAGAGTTAACAATCAGTTGGTGCACTAGTGCATCCACAAGTGTTACTCTAGTTAACTAAATATTGACTCATCAGAAACACATGCATGTCGATTCTAAGAAAGACCTAGTTGAGACTAGAGTGCAAGGATAGTGTACTATCAGTTGTATTATATAATGGAGTGTAAATATCATGCATGCATAAAAGACTGATCCTATTTTTGGATTTCACAATTTTGGAAGCATGAATTCCCTTTAAGTATGATCTATTCATCCTAGGAATTATGCAAGAGATTAGTGGCTTCGAGAGCTACTGAATAGGCTAAGGACTTGGCTTGAGCTAGCTTGAGAGATAAGAGAGTTATCATACTTGTGCATAAATGTTCTAGTGAGAAAGATCTTTGTATCTTCACTCATGTTTCTTATACATGCACTATAGATAGCAAGGTTTTGAGCAATGCCTTTCCCTAGATACATCTTTTGTTATCTACCATTGATTCATCTTCTTCTTGTTCATTCTTTTCATCGATCTATTGGCTTCCACTAGTTGAAAGTAGAAGTAGATTCTTGTCCTATGCTTTAGTTAATTGCATGAGCTTGTGAATGGATGGTAAAGTTCTGTAAAGAATGGAACCCCTTTTTTCCCTAATGCCCCAATTATAACACAACCCAATAACCTACTAGTGGTTAGGTTTGTCTCCCTCAAATATTAACAATAGTTACAATATAGTCTATTCTAGAGTCTTGTTCATCACAACCACTTTTCTGTCCCCTTTTCCATGAGTTATTGGGGTTGGCTTGGCATCCTCTAGGGTTATGGTGGTGAAAATAGGAAGTTCAACTTTCGAGTGGCATACTTTTTCACATAAATGTTGAATGACGTGATGTTTGCATTGTTGGAAATGGTCTTATGTGTAGAATATTATATAAAGGTGCAATAACACAGGAAATAAAATTTTTCCCTAAAAAGTGTCATTTGATGCCTAAAAATTCTCTTGAAAGGTTTTAGACCCCAAATTTTCAAACTGGGACCCACCAATAAAAATGGTCCTTTGAGTTGATTCCTCTAATTTTTCACTCTAAAAGTATTGAGATAGATTACAAAAAATATAATGATCCAATCTGGATCATCACATTTGTGTTTTGTACACATTCCTATTGCAATGTCTACATCAAGGGAAAATGTGATGCATGAATATGAGAAATAAGAATGCGAGAATATATAGAGAGAGAGAGATCGGGGGTTTAGATAAAAATTCAAAGAGGGAAAACATGTAAAGGGGTATAGAAGGAATAAATAAAGGGGGATAAAGAGAGTGGATGATCGAGAAAGGAAAAGAAAGGGACAAGGGAATAGGTAAAGGGAGAGAGAGATGGATATTAGATGTATACATAGGGAGGGAGAGGTGGAGTTGGAGAGAGAGAGGGTAGGTGTGAGAGAAATGAAGGGAGGGCTGGGGGATGAGTGAGGGCAGAGAGAGAGAGAGAGAGAGAGAGAGAGAGAGAGAGAGAGAGAGAGAGGGGGGAGAGAAGATAGAGATGAGAAAAAGAGAGAGAAGGAGAGAGAGAGAGAGAGAGAGAGAGAAGAGAAGAGAGAGAGAGATGGGGGAAGAGAGAGGAAGGTAGGAGAGGAGGGTGGAAATATAGGGAGAGAAAGAGAGAGAGAAAGTAAGACAAATAGGGGGATTAGAGAAGAAAAGGGATAGAAAGAAAGAGGGATATTGAGATGGGGGGAGATAGAAAGGGATAGGGAAAACTTTATAAAGAGAGGGAAGTTTAAGGAGAGAGAGGGGTGGGGAATAAGTCATGGGAGAGAGCTACAGGGAAATGAATAGAGAGAGAAGGAAGAGAGAGAGAGGTATATAAAGTGGGAAACATGGGGGAAGAGACAAAGAGAGATAGATAAGGAAAGGAAGGGATAGGGGGAAGGGGAAGAGAGAGATACATAAAGGAATAGGGGAAGGGAGAGAGAGAAAGAAAGGTAGGGATATATAAGGGAGACATACAATGGGACAGAGGGAGATGGGGGGAGGAAGAGGGAGCGAGAGTGGAATGGAGAAAGAGAGGGAGACATATAAGGAGAGAATGGAATAAAGGGATAGGAAAATCTGGTGAGAGAGGTTAGAGGGAAACATAGGGATTGTGTTTGAGAGAGAGAGAGGGGGAGTCATAGGGTTATAAAAATAATTAAATGATAGAGAGAGTGAGGGCATATAGAGAGAGGGTATATGAGTCAGGAAAAGTGAGACAAAGAAAGGGATAGGGAGAGAAGAAAGGATGGAGAGGGGGTAAGGAAGCGATATATATATATATATA